>CM073769.1:5944210-6024495 GCA_037158775.1 Hetaerina titia | reverse complement strand
ATTAAACTTGAACTGTCATTAGACTCGGACTAACCATGAACAATTAAGGACCACATGTAAAGATAACATTGAACGTTATGACATGTTGAGACAGGTACAGTAGACCCTCAGTTATCCTAAATGAAAAGAAAATAATTATCCTAGATATGATAATGAAAATCCTGATTAGCCCACACTTCTAATAAAAATGTAGGTATTGCGCTTTGAATTATGGTGACTTTTTTTATCCTTTAGAATTTAATTACATTAATAGATGTCATTCAAGGCAAGTTGTTGTTATTTTGCCAAAACAATTCGGGTATTGATTGACTGGTAGGCCTGAACCTGATGAACTTTTGGAGAGAGAAAGATTTATAAAACTTTATTTGCATAATAAATTACTAACAGGCATTACCTAGGGTTTGATTATGATACAGGAAAATGATTTTCTGTAACTTATCTTACGAAACTCTCTCTGTTCCAAGTGAAACTATAATATTAGGAAACTGGGAAAAGTTGCTAGGGCCAGATTTGGTTAGTGGCCAGTCAATTTGAAAATCGATTCATGAATTTTAGCCTTTGGTACCTGCCAAAGTGTGAGTAGGTACATTGTCGTGATGGAAAAGCACTTTCTTCTTCTTCAAATGCAGTCATTTTTTTTTTGGAATTTCTTCCTTCAGCTTGTTAAGTAATGATTTTAATGCTCTCATGTTATTGTTTTATCTTTTTGAAGATGATCAATGGACACAATTCCATGAGTATCCTAAAAAACAGTTGCCATCACCTTCCCAGCCAATGGAAACTGTCTCGGCCTTTTTGTGAGCTGGTTCACTCTTTGTAGCCCACTGTTTTGATTGTCCCTTTGCCTCGGGACTGTAGTGGTGGATCCAAGTTCATCTACAGTTACGAATCGATGTAAAACATCTTACATTTCAATGCATAGGTAAACACATTTGAGGTTGGAAAGTTTTCAGACAACCCTTGTATGAGTGTGGTAAATATTATGATTTTCACTCTTTTAGTATGTGAAAGTGGCCTCTCTTTGTAGTTAGAAATTTCAATTCATGACCCCTTGTTTTGAGTCTTGATGGTAGTAATAGTCTCGAGAACCAGTGGAACTGGAAAATTCAAAACCAAACTGGCCCACCATCAGTTTCAATCAAACAGCCCAATTTTTCTTTTCTCATGGCTTCTGTAGAGTTACATATTCTCTATGGTATGTATCTTATGATAGTATTCAGTTAGAGACCTAGTCTAGATTTTTTTCAAGGTAATCTACCGATTAAGGTAGGTTTGTGGATGGACACAACTATCACATAAATAACTTGCGACTCCAAACAAAACAAAATCGAGCAACATAATCTAAATCAGATACCTCTTCGTCTCTGTGTACTTCTTTCATCCCATCCAACATCCCTATCCTGTTCCTGCCCTTTCCTCGCTTGCCCAACATTCTCCCCTCTATTACCTTCTTCAACATTCCTCTACCGCTCAATACGTCTTTCATCCATTTTTCCTGCCTCCATAGGATTTCTCTCAATAAACCCCTCTCCTCACCCTCCATCTCCAGCTAGTCTAGATAATCTCTGGGAAGGAAATACTAAGAGGTGTTGCCTTCATATATCCAAACTGGGATTATTTTAGCTACTGCCATCCAGATGCAATCATATGCAATTAAGATATGAGAAAGTTTAGATAAAAATTAACTGGCCCTCAGGACCTTGTGTTTATATGATAAATAAACCTATAACAATGAGCAGTTACCCTCTAAAGTTGCTTTGAATTAGAAGAAGAAGAGAGATGTACTTGAAATGTGGCATGCATCAGATTTTTATTTCCAGGAGACTGTGGAAGCTCAATATAATGAGAACTCAGGAAAAAAATATTGAAATAAAAATGAAATTTATTGAAATAAATCACAACTTCCATCTTTGGGTCAATTTCCTTTTAGTGGATATGTAAATATTAGACCAGAGATGGATGACAACATTATTTTTTAGCATCTAAATAATACCCTTCATCCACCACCATTTGGTTTCACATTATCAAGTAAGTGTTTCAGCGGGATGGAGGTTTTAGAAAATTTGTTTTATTTCCATTATGCAAACAGTACGTATTGATTTTATTCATTCAAATATTCTCTTCAGAGCCAGGTTAGACTTTGGGCATAGATCAATAAGTGTATCTCAGTATTACTTTTAATAATAGATTCTCATATTTCGTATCCATTATATCGGGCTTTCACTGTACAAATGGTGGTACCTGAATTATATTACAAGGGTAATTAGAAAAGTTCTTGGAATGGAATAGAAATAAACAACTTATCTCAATGATACTTCTTTATTTTTCAATGTAGTCTCTCTCAACACTAATACACTTTATCCGGCGATATTCTAATGTCTTGATCTCATCTCAAAAATTAGATTCCTTCAGGCCTGCAAAATACCCATCTACTTCAGCTGTTATTTTTTGTTTGAAGAGAATCTCCATCCAAGGAAGAAAATTTTGAGCTAGGGGAAGAAATGAAAATCTGATGGAGCCAAATCAGGCATATACAGACCTGTAAAGCAGGTGTGGCAACAATTCATATCTTAGTTGATGTATATTTTCCATGCAATGACACTTGTGTGTGGGTGTGCATTGTCTTGATGAAAGATGACTTTCTCCATTCCCAAATCTGGTTGTTTTATGTATATCTTTTGCTGTATTTGGTCCAGGATGTTAGCGTAGTATTGTCCAGTAATTGTTTGACAAAGGAAAAAATCATCTTTCAGCAGAATCCCTTTCGCATCCCAGCCATCATCTATGCAGCCGAGTGTATTGCTTTTGCTTTCTTTGGTGGTGGCGAATCAACATGTTTGGGATATAGAAGTGGACCCAAGTTTCATCTGTGGTCACAAACTGGCATATAAAACCTTCTTGGTTGCTCTTAAAACAGGTCAAACATTGTTAGGAAATATTTTTTTGTTTGTGATCCTGTGTCAAGCCCCTTCTAGTTATTAATTTTCATATCCAATTTCACTGTTCAAATGTGATATATCCATTCAGATGACATCTCTACAGCTTCAGTGATTTATAGCACTTTCAGTTGGCGATTCTCCATGACCATTTTATACACTTTTGCAATAATTTCTGGGTTAGTAGTACATTTTGGCCGGCCACTTTGAGGATCATCATCTAAGCTGTCCCGACTGAACTAAAACTTGTTTGTCCACTTGGCAACAATAGCATATGAATGTTTAGAGTCGCCCCAAAGTGTTCTGAAAGTCAGCATGACTTTCCTTTGCTTTCATACCTTTCTTTACAAAGTATTTATCACTGCTCGAATCTTAATTTTTTTTATCTTCACTAATCACTACACAGGAACAACAACAGAGAGGCATCTGCACCACAAGTCTCTTCTCAGAGCATTGATTCATTACATGTTTAGTCATAAAGGATTACCTATTACTACACAGGAAACTCTTTGTGTTAGTGCTGACATTTGGGGGTGATTCTGAGAACCTTTGAAAATACCCTCATATTACGCCCACAGATAATTTTAAAAAATTATGCCAAGGCATCATCTATAACTGCATGATAGAGTAAATGTAACCATAGACAAGACTCTTCTTCTGTGAACATCTCTTGTAGCACTATCCACTGGGCATCCTCCATTTCCCTTGACCTTGAGCATTCTCTTTCTTTTGTTATAGTTCCTTCCTTCCTTTGTTTCAGTAAGCATTCTAATCCTTCTTTTTCATCTTGTTCTTATTTCCCTCTTTTTTCCAATGCATGAGCCTTCTTTGTGTACTTTTCCTGTTCCACATCTTTTTCTCTTCCTCATCGCCTTTATTTCGGCCCTGCACCCACTCATTACGTCATGCCTTACCCCACTGATCCAGTCAACCTTCTATTTTCTTCTCCACAGCCTCTCCTGCTCAGCTTCCATTCCAAGGTGCACTAGACCTCCCAAATTCTTGAATCATCTTATTGTTCCAACTTCGTCCCTTTCAGTGATATATTAATAGTGCCTTCTATGTTTCCAAATCTCATCACTCTTGCTTTGCCTTATGTTTACCTCTTCATTTCAAATTTTTTCCTCACTCTTTAAGATGACATGCCCTCAATAATTTTAGCATAGATCAGAGTGTAAACTCGGCAACCTGTAATGACAGAGCAGTACCCAAAAGTGATCTGTGTACCATGAACTTCCTTCTTTTACACTTTTGAGGACAGCAAAAAAAAGTTAAAATTGAGGGAAGTAATAATTTGCAGAAATGGACAAAATCATATGCAAATATTCCATTATTTTATCTTATTTAACCATTAAATGGTGAGCCACTGATTCATGATTGAAATAAATGAGCAAATAAAGTTAGCACAATTACCAGGGAGGCCACAGGCAGGTTTCCGAGTCGGCTTGGAACCCTTAATTCTATATTTATATTATGTGTTAGTCTTCCAGTCACAAAACCATGCTAGTTTGTGTAGCTCAGAGAACTGTAAGTGATTCCTATCCTAGTGATTAAGCGTTTTATTTCAGCCTTGATAGAAATAATACTGTGTATAGTGAAAGTGAGATTAGATACCAGTCCGTGGTTGGAGGTTGTGTTTGGCTTCAATTTCTAATGACTGACTGTTACAGTTAAAGTTTTATCACAATTTCACCAATAATATGCATCACGATGATGCATCTATAAATGTCATGTTAGGTTAAACTTAAGTTATATTTGATGAAGGTTGATTTTTATAGTTTAGTGGTAGATTTTTTTGAAGATATCATGGCAGCCAAATGAGTATAGCATTTAATTGATATGGCCTGGGTTGGAACATGGGTGATGCCTTTCGACATCCCAGAGTTTCAGGTAAGTGGCATGATTTTTTGGAGACCAGATGGTATTGGAAAATCATAGACATCACAGAAATAACTCAAGTTAAGTTAGAATATCCATAAGCATTATTTAGAGCTGGATGAACAAACCCTTAGGTCAGTACTCGTACATAACTCCAGTGTCTTCCAAGTTTGCTACTATCAACCTGCAGTATTTAAGATGGTTTAGGCCGATACTTTGTGGAAATCTTATCATTTGGACTGAGCAATCCATATGATGCTGCAGTATAGTAAAAAAAGTCAACAACAACAAATTCGTTCCTGTGGAAATACAAAGTCTTTGATTCTTTCTTCGTGCTTAACTTGCAGTATGCCAGAATGAGTCATGGAAGGTAAAAAGGTAATTCGGGAACTCTTGATTTACACTTGAGAGGGCAGGCACAGAAGACACATTTTTTGTCACGATGACTGAATAATTCCATCACTTAAAGTTTAATTGCATCACCAGTAGTGCATATGAGAGGAATCAAAAGCCTATGCTGTCACATGTGAGTGCTTGTTCACTAAGGAGGAACAATGAGATTGCATGTCCATCTTGACTTCACCGTCATGTGCATGGTGATCAACAATATTGGTATTAGTACGGTGCCTCATTGCTACAACAGGTAATCACTATCTTTCTCTGAGATGGTGAGCGTTTATATGTGTAGGTTGGTTTGTGGAAATCATGGGGTTGTTTTCATGCTGGTGGTGTGCACCATTTCAGGCTCTGCCAATGCTCAAATGCTGAGCCATCTCGGTGGAGGCCAGGGTGGTGGGGGGCCAGGCGGCATGAACCAGCCGAACAACATACAGATGGGCATCCCTGGTGGGCCACAGCCTGGAATGCTGCCCCAGCAGCAGCCATCTCCTCAGCTAGGCCAGATGGCCGCCACTGGACGTGAGTGATCGCCACTTGATTCATTCTCTTCTCCTTTGTTGCAATTTTTAACCCACACCCTCACCATATCTTCTTACATCACATTCAAACTATAAAATTATCAAATAGGATGATTATGTGAGCAAACATGGTTTAAATTCAAAAATCTGATTTCTTATCATATTTCACCTCTCTCAAGCTGATATATTTTGTAATTTATCTGATGCATGTGTTAATCAATGTGAAAATAAACAAAATGACCTATGGCTACTTTGCTCGTGAAGGACAAGTGACTCTTCACTTGTAGCCGTGATATTGCCTGATGCATGAGGTGTATTTACTCAAAGCGCTTGATTTCCTGTACTCTCCTCACAGATTGCCGGCTTGGACATTATTAGCAAAATTAGAGAAACATTAAATTGCCAAATATTCATTTTGCCCTCTTCATGCTCACAATGCATGCATACAATTCATGCTCACAGTCACAATTCAAATAGAGTGAAATTCTAGCAAATTAGCATTATTCCTGCCTCTTGTGGTTTACTCCCGTATGTTTTGTAAGAATTTCCTCTAAAAACTCAAGCAATGTAGCAGTGCAGAGCATCTAATCAATTTGCCTACCTCGATAATGATTCTGGGCAGTCGCGACCTGGAAGTGATAACCATGCTGCTCAAAAAATCCACTCCATGAAATGAATGACTACAAATTTAATATTAAGGACAATGGCCGCAAGGTGATAAAGGAAAGTATTCCTTTGTAAATCAAATGATTGAAGATTGGAGTGACTAACCTAAAGAGTTCCTTCCCAAATATCTTCAGAGCACTTATGGCTTCAAAACCTTTCTGTACTTAATTGACTTGCCCATTAATGTTACCCAGGTCCACTTTTCCATCAGACAGTAGGCTAATGTTTAGTGTAATAATATTGAGAATCTTTCCGTTGCTGGTGGCCTTGCATGCCCCTGTGATAGCTTGCATTATATTGTGTGGATGCAGATTTGGTTAAAATTGTGATTAAGCTCTGGCTACATTGAATTGTCCAGTATTCTGGCAGTCTGGATGGGGTATTTGCATTATTGAGACGTATTGATTGTGTTCCAAGTGCTGCAGACGATGGGGCACCAGGGGAGAGGCGGAGGTCCGCAGGTGGTGCTGAGCGTGCAGTCTCACCAAGGGAAAATGCCCCCAGGCATGGGGATGGCGGGCCCACCTCAGGTAAGCCATACATATCTCTCATTCACATCACCTCAAGTGTTGATGTAATTTATTATTAGTGCCGTGTCTGATTTTTCATAAAATAATATTGTGAAAAGAAAACTCGTATGAATTAATAAACTTGCTGTTAACTGCCGGGGGATTTTTCAGAAAAATTTTCTTTGTCTCAAAGTTGTATTTGTTTGTTTATCATTTTATGACTGTGGTAAAATGATTCCATTTAAAAAAAAAAGCTGTGACAAATTTATAATAGTGCTATTGTCATAGCCCAGTGTCCCCCATGACAACATGGCTATGATAGACTGCATCAATCCATTCAAATTCAAAAGGAATGATGGAGAACCCATGCGGCCATGAAAATATAGCTGTTACCGCTTTGCTCGTGGTGGATATTTCCCTTCCAAATCCTGATGGCCTATTGTCGTACCTACCTCAAGATACCTTAACAAAGGCTTCTGGTGTTTATGTTTTTAATAATTTTTACCAGGCATAAAAAGTAATCAATTTTTAGAAATTTTAACTAGTTTACTAGAAAACATTTTTTTTATGTTCGGTCCAAACCTTTGTGAAATTTTTGTGGCATAATATAATAAATCTCCTTGAGAGTTTTCAAGCAACACCTTATTGCCCAGTTGTGCTGTGCTAGCAGAGATAGTTCATTCAAAAGATGCACCAAACCTGTTAGTATTGCATAGTAGGTGCTTCCATTAAGGGAGGAGGAGCCAGAAGAGCATCGTGACGTATTTATGCTGCATATGAATTGGACTTCACTATGTTTAAAAGTGTGCCCCCCTATTTCTGTATGGCGTATAGTTTTAGTGATGCAGTGGTGACCTATTTGTGCCAAAGGTCGGCTATATATTTATCAGGATAATTGAGAAAAAGTGGAGATTGAGATTCCAGAAAATGTCCCTTTTGGGCAATGGACATCTCCACCCGTTAAATGTGTTTAACTTGAAGGGCGGACCCCAGATGCAGAGCCAGATGCAGCAGCATATGGTGCAGATCCAGCAGCAGCAACAGCAACAACAACAGGCGGCTCTCCAGCAGCAACAGTTGCAGCAGCAGCAGCAGCTACAGCAGCAACAACAGCAGCAGCTACAGCAGCAGCAACAACAACAATTGCAACAGCAACACCAGCAGCAGCAACAACAAATCCAGCAGCAGAATGCACAGCAGCAACAACAACAACAACAACAGCAACAACAGCAGCAGCAGCAACAACAACAACAACAGCAACAGCAACAACAACAACAGCAGTTACAGCAGAGAAAGGTTTCTAACTTCTTCATTTCTCACCCTTACCATGCACGTTGTTTCTGTTGGGTATGACTTAAGACTTTTGGGACACCTAATGACAAAATTCCTGGATGGTGACACGTGGAACTCATTGATTCATGAAAAGTATTGAAATTCATGGAAAAAGTGGGGGAAGTGTAAAATGCTAGATATCAGGTTCAAAGATACAACAAAAAAAAGACTTAAGCAGAACCAGCCACTTGTGACCATGCAACTCAGCTTAAGTTACTGTTGTTGAATTTAATTGCATTTGATAGTGCAACGCTCGCGACTACAATTACTAGAGACATTTATGTATGGTAATTCATCAAAAAATGAGATCCTTTTCAAATGCACGATCTATGAGGACACCTCCGTGAGGTTACCTGTTTAAAGCTCTCGGCCACAAATCAAGAGAACGTGCTTCAAATCCCAGTCTAGGCACTGATTTATGCGCCATAGAATTCTTACATTGCATAGATATTAGGATTTGTGGAATTTTTCCAATACAAGGGAAGAAAGAAATCACTTTTAAAATCACACTTAATAATTTTCTATTTGCATGACTTAGGTTTTGATGTTGCTGTTTGAATTGCTGAATAACAATGCCAGGCTGTTGCCTGGCGTTGTTATTCAGCAATTGTAAAAAAAATTATATTTGGTGTTTTGATCATGAAAAATACAGTTGGAGAAATGCATTCCAAAGCTAGGAATTGTTCTAGTAGTTTCTGCCAGGAGTGAATCCAAAATTGTTTTGTGTTTTCTGATATCTTAACCTAAAGCTAGGCCAATGAACACTGTATGTTGTCACCTCCATCTCAATCAAATGAGAGTCACAAAGTTTCAGCCCCAATCAGAAGTTGGAGATTTACGTTGATCAGTGTACCCAGCACCTTCTCTGATCCTGTTCCAACTACTCAACAGTGATAAATCTTCACCTCTTAAGAATGATTTTTTATTTTGTGGAAGAATGATGCACCTTAGGGCAAAAAGGGAATGAGAGAAAACAGCTACATTTTAAGGACACCAGAACCTACCGAACATGAGCTGGGGGTGTTGCACTGGGTGTGGTAGCATTTTCATGACACAGTTTCCAGGTGTTTGTGTGTCATTTTTCTGGCCATAAAGGCTGTGGTAGTCTAGTGGTTACAGTGCTGGACTACTAACTGGAGGACCCGAGTTTGATTTGTGGAGACATCTTTGAGTCTCATCAGCTTCACCCAAACCAAGTGATTTTTTGGGGGCATTGGAACTTTCTGAGAAACCATAGGGTGACCCAGGGAATTTAACTACCCCCTTGATAACTTCCCAATGCGTGAATTTCATATACCATTCAACTTTGTATTGGGTGAGCTGCGCTCTCAATCTTGGGTAGGTAACTGAGTTTGCATCTGGTCATTCCCACCTTCCACTTCCCCTAGGAAATGGAATGGGATTGCAGTGATGCCAGCCAGATCTTAAATGTTTGCCTTCATTTCTTCCTCCTTCCAGATGGTTGAGGGGATAGTGATTGGTGGCATGGTGGGAGGCCCTGGGGGGCCCATGGTCGGGGCTCCCCCTCCAGGGGGAATGGTTGGAGGGCCAGGGGGCAATGCAATGATAGGGGGCCCGGGGGTGGCCATGGTTGGTGGGCCGGGAGGGGGTGTGATGCAGGGTGGCCCCCCTGGTGGCATGGCCCCAGGAGGTCCTGGCATGGTGGGGGGAGGGGGGATGGTTGGGGGACCGGGCACGGGGCCAGGGGGCCCACCACCGATGGTGGGCACCGGGCAGGGGTGCATGGTGGGAGGCCCACCAATGGGTGTGGGCCCTGGGGTGGGGTCACAGCCACAGCAGCAGTTTGTTGTCGGAGGGGCCGTTCGTCCGGGTTCATCGACACCCACGCACTACTTGAGGAGGAGCCCCAGTCCTGCTTCCTTGGGTCAGGTGGGTGGTGGGGGCGTGGGCCCCACTTCGGCACCATCTCCCGCATCAGCTCATGGAGGAAACATTCCAAGGTAAGGGATGCAGGCTTTCATGCGGTTCCATCCACATTTTCTCTACATCCATCCATCATTCCATTGCTTTCTGTTACAAGTCATGCTCTGATTTATTTTTTTCTTGGTTGTTTGGATTCAATATCTTATATTTTCTGTTATTCTATGTTCTTTTGAGTGCTTATAAGTTCACCTTATTTTTGTCTTAATTCATTTAGGTAGTATTGAAATTAATATGTTTGTTTACATTTTGATATGTAATTTTTTAAAGAATTGTTTTGATAATAAATGTAATTTTCAAAGTGTTTGATGTATTGTAAAGGACACTTCCTGTCAAACTATGGTCATTACTATTGTGTATCAGTTTGGATATTGACCAGTATTTTTATTTAATTGATATAAATATAAAGCATTTGAACTTACTACTCAGAATTTCTCATAGCTTCATTATGTTGTCCCAAGTGCTCATGGAACAGATTAAGTATACTGTACCTTCTGGTTTTTCAGTTCATTCATCACAACAAAGAATAATAGTAGTCCTTCTACTTGTGTCAAAGTTGTAATTTTGGCTTTTACTGATGTGAAAAAATACCACGTTAAAGTTATTAGGCATATTCTTGTGTATGAAAGTTTGGTGCTTGTAATGACCAATAACTCTGTAACTTTTGAATTACATCTCTACGTTCAAGTATGAAATGTGCTGAAACCACAATCTCTAAAACTTGTTTCAGTTTATTGGTGTTAAAATAACTGACAATAAGGTTTTTTTGCCAAGAAAATTCAGGACATGCAAAATCGAGGAAAAAGGTCATAAAAAGATATCGGAAACTAAATTCCTTGTATTTAGTTGCATTCATAGTTCATGGCTAATTCTCATTCATGGCTGCTTCCATTTTATTTACAAATCAAGATTCAAATCACCAAGTTAATATTTCGTAAAATTAAGGACAATTTGTAATGCTTCTGCAATCCTTGTTATTTTCAGTATTTATGTGAGTGCCTTGCCATTGGTTGTTCTTTGTGTAACATGATTGCATTTAATTGTTATTTCAAATTGTCTTTCATTGATTCATGTGTTTATGTTATCTTCTGCACTTAGTAACCAAATGAACCAAATGGCTCCATCACCAGCCATGGTCGCCTCTCCTAGTCCACAGATGACACCGCTTGGAGGGCCACCCGGCAGTGTTGGTGCACAGCGCTCCATTGGTGAGGATTTGATTTTATTCTCAAATGTTTTCATCTGCAGCTGTGGGTGGATTTTAGTTTATTGTTATTTTTTGTTAGCTTGAGAAATAATATAGCTCTGAAAATAAAGTGTATCTAATATTCTATGAATCAGCCAATTTTTGAAAAGAGACTGGGAGTGGGGAAGAAGAATGAAAAGTTTGGTGATGGTGCTAAGGAGTAGCATTCTCAGATAAACTGTAACCCCCTCCATTTCATGGGTATTTTATGTCATACAGCATCTTATGGCTGAAATGCAAAACATTTCATGGTTCATACCCACCAATGTGCCCTCAAGTATAAAAAATGACACAGTGTTGAATATGTTCAAGTTACGGTTGTGGCAAATCGCAATGTCTGAATTTTTCTAAGGTAAACTCCTTTTTTGTGTTCAAACATCTGACTTCCAACTGTGTGGATTGTATTGTTGAGTACAATGCTGATATTACTTTGAAATTGTATGCACAGGCTTTGTCCCAAAGATAAGTAGAATGATGTTCATCATCTTCTTAAAACTAGCCACAAAGGAATACTCACCTGGAAATTAAATATGGACAATCTAAGACGGTTTAAAATGCAAGTTTGGCCTTAAAAGAAAGCATATGTGTTACACCTCATAAGAAAGATGCAGCTTTGAGAGTCTCATTTTTACACAATGTGAAATCACTAATAATAATGTTGAGCAACCACTGTAAGTGCCATTCATAGGCCTCAATTTTACAGATTTATTTGACATGTAAATCAATGGGTAATAATAAACTTTACCTTTGAGTATTGTTTGTTAAACCAAGAATCTCATTATTTGCTGTACGCATTGTATTGAGCATTCAGTGTGCGTAAAAATGTTTTCCTGAAAAGCTCCTCATTGATTCTCATCCCCCCTCTGCTCTGACCAGGGATGGCTCCATCTCCAAGCAGCTGCTTGAACACTCCAGGGCAGCCTGTTGGAGGAGGAGGCCCCACACCGAGTCCATGCAACCCAATCGAAGACCAGGCGTACCGAGAGAAAGTGAGGCAGTTGAGCAAGTACATTGAGCCGTTGCGCCGCATGATTGCTAGAATGGGGAATGATGGTGAGTTGGTGTTATGAAATCTCATTATTTGCATCCCAAATAATGATGAAGAAAAAGTGTGTTAATTTAAACTAAAAAAGATCCCTGATTGAAAAGAAATTATAATTACGTTTTCTTGAGAGCATTTCCTGACTGAGAAAGAGGTTTTGATTTAGCCATTTCCCTGCATGAATTAGTTGGAAATACACACCAGTTCTTCTCTGTTTTGCCCTAATAAAAACATATCATGTTTGTCCAGTTTGTTTATTTTGAGAGTTATGGGTAATTTTTCAGTTTTAGATTGACAAATAGGTGTTATCACTCTTCCATTCTCCTCACAACTTTTTGCATGATGTAGTGTTGCAACATGAGTAGAGAACGGTATGTTAATTGTCCCTTGAGTGCCTTCAGACTTAAGAGGCAATTTTTCAAAAAGACAGTTGCCAAGTTATAAATAAAATAAATTAACTGAAATAAGCTTAGCAGACTTTGATTCCTGCAAAAAATAGCAATGACTGATAAACATGTGTGAAAAAATGAAAATTTTAAATAAACATCTTTGGGCCATCCTGTATACATATATGTTTGGTAAGTGTGGAGAAATTATAAAAGAGGCATGGGAAGAACTGGAATTAGGAATGAAAGCAGTGGACAATTCACGAAATCAGTTAGGTTTGCATATGATCAAACTTCATAAGTCATCAGTCAGCCAAGAGGTTACAGGCATTGCTGAGTGCATTAGAAAATCACTGGGATGGTTATGGGATGAGAATAAAGTTAAACAAAACGAGCTATGCTTTGTTCAAGAAAGTGGAAAGCTAAGTTGAATATTAAAATAGGAGCTCCTTGAGCAGGTGGAACATTTAACCTGTCTCAGAAGTGTTTTGGACCAAAATATTGAAGTATGAGGGACATAAGGAAAACAGTTACATTAAGCAAAGAAGATTTCATGAGGAGGAAGGAATTAATGATAGGGACCTTGAGTAAGGATATTAAGAAAAGACTCATCAAAACTTTGATGTATAGTGTGGTGATGAATGGTGCAGAAACTTGGTAATTGAAGCAGAATCATAGGCATAGGTTGAAGGCTTTTGAAATGTGGGAGTGGAGAATAATTGAATTGGTGAAGTGGACAGAAAGGGAAACAAACACGTATGTGCTAGACTAGGTGGGGGAGGGAGAAGTGGATGTTGGGAGGAATCCAAAGGTGGCAGCAAGAATGAATGCACAGTATTTTGATTGGCCGTGGGCTATTAAAGGTTGCAATAAAGGGGTGAGCGTTAGGCAAGCAAATAAGAGGAAGGAATAGGATAGGCATTTTCTGATGGAATGATGGGAGGAAGGAAGTATGCAGAATGAAGAGGAACTTATTTTAGTGTCCGCCCAAATTCCAGAATGAAGTGTTGACAAGAGAAGCAAAGAAATATATAGTTTTTCAGTCTGTGTCCTAGGATGTTGACCAAATCTTAACCCCCAGAGGTGTCACCTGGATTTAAGCTCATCAGATGTCTGACTATTCTTCTCTCTGAAATGTGACTCGTATAAAAGTTCATTATTTAAGTGTAATAACCTGGAAAAAAAGAAAACCATGAGTTGTTCTTGAAATGTTTCCAAGAATTTTGTCTGAAAGTTTACGTCCTTTCTACTCTGTTCTAATGTTATTTCTTGCAATTCATTGTGTAGTTGAGGCCCCAATGTGTAATTTAGCATTGCTCATTCAACTTAACAGTGGCATTGATTTGTGATTCTTTTTTTCTTGATCAGACGTGGAGAAGTTAAGCAAAATGAAGAAACTTCTAGAAATTTTGTCAAATCCAAGTAAAAGGATGCCCTTGGAAACTCTCCTCAAGTGTGAAGTTGTCCTCGAAAAACTGGATCTGAAACGGGTGAGCAAAAAAAAACATGTTGGTGGATGGAGAAATGCTTATGACTTGATCAATATGTCCATAATTTAATGTTAGATTAATAATTAAAGAGTATCAGGATACAGATCACCTCATAGGTGACAGTTACCTTAATCTAGGGGGGGGGGGGAGTTCTCATTTTTTATCCATATTTCTGATATAAATGTTTAATTTCAATGATTTAATATGTATGATCTAATTAATTTGCTAATGTGTTATGTTAGTAATGAAAAAATAATTTTTGGTTTTTTTTATGGTAATCGTCCATTTGAATCATCCTATGACATAAAATCTCATATCATAGCAAAAGAAGGTGTTAGTAATTAAAATCTGAGTTTTAGGAGTGTTACTCCTTATGAACCCCATGCCAAGTCAAATTCACAGCTCGCACACATTTGTATCTGGGAAAATTGCCAATTTAAAGAGCCACCATATCTTGGAAGCACATGTGTATAATAGTCATTTTGAGTTGTCAGCTGGAACTCTGAAGGAATGCAGCATTAGGATACATGTTTTTCACTTTCTAAGGTTGATAAATATGACTTAAGTCTTTCTGGGACGATCAGCCAGTTTATTCGAAGGGAGTAAATCATAGCTTGATTTTCATTATCCACTGTGCATTAAAACCAAAAGACCTTTCAAGGATGTATGATCCTCAGCCATGTAGATAGCCAATAAATTCACCCATAAATTATCCAAGATTTTATGTGGGAACCATTATTGTCCATTGTCTGGGAATGGTATTATCAAACACATACATAAGCTATTATAGTGGAGAAGCTGTGATCGTTGAAGAGTTGCCCTTACCACATGGTGAGTCAGGCATTGTGTGGACTCACCTTCAGGGACAATCCTGTGCCTAAAGGTGAATTGAGAAGTGGTTATAATCATATATAGGTTATGGATCGACCATGATTCTCCAGGAGGTTTAAGATTCATTCATTCTCTAAAAGCACACCCATGCTGCACAAAGGGTGAAGGTATTCCCGCAAAGTCCACCAACACCTCCAGTCTGCTTTCCCCTGGCTCTTTGGTGTTGGCCACCACTTCGATGGACCTCACCCTCATGTTGAGCAGAAAATTTATCAGCTGCAAACTCAGCAGATCTAGGATAAATTCAAGGCAGCATAATAAAATGTGAATCATGATATCTCTTTAACTTACCCTGGATACCAGGCTCATCTCCCTGGCAGCCCCCACTTTCAAAACTCTGGCATTGCTTTCTCCAGTTACGTTATTTGTGCCAGATGGGTGTGGTGGATATTCTTCGCTGTTGTTTGTAAGACTACACGAACCCAATTCAGAATTTATGTTTGCCCTCTGAAGACAAGGGGGGAATTTCCCTTAGAGCATCAATATCTCCTCAGTAACACCTAATATACAAAGCATGTTGTAACAAACCCATCTACAATGTAGATGGACACCGCATGAATTGGAGTACGACTGATGGCACCCACACTCATAAGTTTCAGGCGTGTGTACATGCCTGTTTTAACTTGGTTGCAAGGAGCAGAGCATGTCTCTCAGGGCCCATAGAGAGCAACTCAGGTCAGCTCAGGTCACCATCCTCTCAAGGCATACAGTTTCTGTCAATGCCTCCTTGCTTTAGCTTGCATCAAAAACAAATTAAGAATTAGCTGTTCACAAGAGTGATGTTCCAAATAGGCTTCATATCACGTTTTCAAAACAAAAAATTAATTGGAAAAACCCTCCGATAATTCATATTGCCCCAAGATAATTCATTTATAGAGTGTAATATGATTTTTTCTGATGAGATCTTCCACCATTTGCAGTTATAAAATGATTAAAACTTTGAAATTCATTGACTCATTGAAGAACATTGAAATTTAACCATTAAAAGGCCAAAAGAGTGGCCAACTAATTTAGTAGATGGAATGATGTACTTGTAATTATAAAACTGTCTACATAAATGGCGATTAATGTAATTAGTGTAAAACGAGAAGCCAGAAATTTTCAGATCTCTATGACCCATAGGAGTATGTTACTGATCTTTGAAGATCAACAAGTGTCAATTGATCGCATCTGGTATTTTTAGTGTTAATGTTGTCCTCAACTAGTGCATTGTTAATTCTTCCCCTTTTGATGAAAGTGAATGCTAAATGATAGTTGTTTCATTGGATGTCCATGTTGCTAGCAAAATGCAGCCTCTACAACTTTTACTCAGAATGTAATGCTGTTGTTGTCATATGTTAACTATAAAGAGTGTGATTTACAAAATGTTACATATAATTGCAAGTTCTCATTTTTCTCACTTTTTTATTCAAATATTTCATTACCCCTCCTATGTTTTGAATCAGTGTAGAATACTCTATAAACTCTGATTTCAGAAGTTAATCAGGGTAAATAAATGTGTTTTAATCTTCTGATGAAGTATTATTGTGGTGATTGATGGAGAAATTTTATTTCATTGCAAATATTGTAGTGGTTTTACATTGCTAATTTCAAATGTTTTTCTCTCTCTCGTTCCCCCCGAATGCTCGTGCCCTGCTTGGCCCCTCATCAGAATGAGGGCAGTGGTGCTGGCAGTGTGCCCCCGCTCCCTCTGCCCCCTCCCCTCCCACCCCCACTCAGCCTCTCTTCCCTGAAAGAGCACCACTTCTTCACTCCTCTGCTGGAAGTCATCAGCAACCATCTTCACAGCCTGGTCATCAATCACACCTTGCAAAGGACATTTGGCCCAACCATGGAAGCTTTGTTTGGACCTGAAATCAAGTATGTCACCACCAAATGCCACGTCCTTTTTTGTATTATAATGTCCAAGTTGGCTTCTAGGATATCTTGTTAGGGAGGCTATTAGGTTGTGAAAATGTTAATATGTTGTAAGTGCAATCGTTTATTCAAATAACAAATAAGTTTGTTTTATGGTTGCAGCTACCCCTTCCAGTGCTGTTACGGATGCTTTTAACTCCTCTGTTCATTATATATTTCTCCTTTATATCCTCTAGTGGTTTTAGGGGATCGGGATGGTGCGGTGGCTAGCGTACGGGCTTCCCACCGAGAGGGCCCGGGTTCGAATCCCGGCGGCGACAGATATTTTTCAGTGGTATCCCGATCCCTACTTGAGGTGCTTTGTGGAGGGCACTTTGAGTGAGTACGCCGTCCGTCGGATGGGACGTTAAGCTGCGGACCCCTTGGCGCCTTTCGTTAAGAGCAAGCTAATGCCGACGCCGGGTTTCTCTCCACCCTTCATCCTTTCCCATCCATCCCTAATGGCGCAAATGACCTGAGCTGTCGGTCGCCTCCCCAACAATACTACTACTCTGGTGGTTTTAGAAGGGACCATTTGGTCTCAATTTCGCCATATTTTATCTACTAATTTCATAATTTGCAGTAATATGCATATGCAAAATCATTGCCATTGATCCTGAGGAATGAAGTAATGTTTTTCAATTTGAATTGCCCTTCATACCTGTATGTTGATAACTCAGTTCAATCATGAGTGTCAATTTTTCATATCATTCTTGTTAGCATTCATATGAAATATTTTATTTGGAATTGTATTTTTTCCCCAAAGTCAACATCTGCATGTTTTTCAAACTGTCAAAATATAATCATTCACCTCCAGTGTAATTTTGTAATTTAAAAATTACACGCATACTGAGCTTTGCAATACATTTTTGTTTTTCATATTACAATCTTAGAAATAAGTCAGTTTCCACCCTTTCCACATTTAATCTGACAAGTTATTTATATCTTCCTTGGTGCCATTTCACTTATTAAATAAAATTTTTAAAATCATCTTCCTGAGAATTAGTCAATAAAATATCCAATTTACTTAATATTTTATTAGAATCAGGGAAATTGCTGCTTAACATAAAAATTATCAAAAAAGTATTGAGAAGCCAGAGGGCACAAAGAACGAATAAAAAAATTTTTCTTTTCTAAATAAAACAATTGCTGATTGGAACAATTTACCTGCCAAAATTGTTAAGCCCTTTCCTAACAGAGTGCAAACTTTTAAGAAAAGATGTAAACAACTTCTGTAATCATTTGATTGATGTGTGGTACAAAATTAAATGTAACAGCTTAAATTTTTTCTCTTGTTGATTGGGAAACAAATGTTAATGAGATGGGGATTTTTTTTGTATGTGTTACAGATTGGTGTTTGGAAATTTTCTTAAAGTGTATTTTTTCTGACAGATTTTATTTATTATCTTTTGTGATATTGATTGTATTTCAGAAATCATGTTATTTTTCCAAGGCAAGTTTATTGTAATACTTGGGACTTCTGTGCCACCTGACATTTGTCTATTTGCACATGTACATTTTAATAATAAGAATATCTAAACTCAAACATGTGTAAATGCATGTCTGAATCCTCAGATATCAAAGAATGTGTTCAAGCCAAATAAACAGCCAAAGTCACACCTTTACCAAAATAGCAAGGTTTTTCAAGGCTTATTTTATGCTACTAATGTCTTGTTGTATGATATGTATTTTGTTTTCTTTGCTCTTTCATATGAATTAATCGAATGCTTACCTTATCCCTGCAGAATGCTGCCACCTCCAATGAAAAGGAACAAAATAGAAGAACCCATAAATGATATCCCAGAAGTGCTCCAAGGTGAAATTGCACGTCTAGATCAAAGGTTCAAGGTATGGTTAATGAAGTAACCATTCAGATTTCGTTTTTTCCACTTGTCTTCATGTACTAACTGCAGCAGAGTGTTGTTTGAGGAGAATTGAGCTGCAATTTAGAGGAATCAGGTGATTGAAAAAGATGAATAATTTAAAGTATCTAATTTCCAAACTATCATGGTCATATTTTCATGACTTTGCTTGACTCTTACATTTGTCTTTAAGTCTAGCAGTCAATAATAAAATGGTCCCATTGCCAGAATAACTGAAGAGAGGACAAGTTACACCTGTTGCAGAAAGCATAATAAATACTTGGCTGTTCTGATACTTGAAGTTACTAACTGGTGTAAAATATCATGAATATGATGGGAATGTAGCCAGTATTTGCAGCATTGCAAACATTGCATCGCCCATAACAGTTAAATAGGAAAAAATTCAAAATTTCAACAATATAGATAATCAAGAAGTATTGGATAAAAAGATTAGTCAAAGTCCAGGTATCCTTCATCACTTGGCCACAAATAAAGCAAAAGAAGAATGGTGGAAAACGCAATGCGAGGATATGGAAAGTTTACAGAAGAAGGGTGAAATTGGTGCTCTATACAGCAAGGTTAAGTTATTATTGGGAAGTAAGAAGGCAAGATCTGTGCTAACAGCTAAAGATAAGTGGGATAAGATAATAGTTGAACCAGGAAAAATCCAAGAGAGATGGAAGGAATATATAGAAACACTGTATGGTAAAGAACTTAGGCCGACAAGGTTAGATATAGAAAAGGAACATAACGTAGAAGAAGATAGCTTAGGTCCAGGCATACTCGACGATGAAATAGAAAGGGCATTAAAGGAGATGAAAGCAAATAAGGCCGTGGGGGTGGACAACATCCCTGTGGAACTGTTGAAATGTTTAGGAAAATGTGGGAAGAAGACTATATGGACTGATTCGTAGTATCTATGAGGAAGGAATCTGGCCGGAAGATTTTTTGAGATCGGTGTTAGTTCCTATTCCAAAAAAGGCAAAGGCTACATCATGTGAGGATTACAGAACAATAAGTTTGATATCCCACGCAGCTAGAGTTATTCTCAGGATCATCAACAAAAGGATAGAGAGTAAGGCAAATGATTACTTAGGGGATGATCAGTTTGGGTTTAGGAAAGGAAGAGGTACGCGTGATGCCATTGCAGTAATGAGATCACTAATCGAGAGGAATATAGAATACCATCAGCACATATTTGCCTGTTTCTTAGATTTCGAAAAAGCATTTTATAGAGTGAATTGGGAAAAATTAATGTGTGTATTGCAGAGAATAGGAATGGATTGGAGGGACAGGAGACTGATCCGCAACCTGTACATGTCTCAGACTGCTCAGGTGCGAGTGGGGAACGGAGAGTCCGGATGGGCAGTGTTAGGAGGAGGTGTAAGGCAGGGTTGCCCATTGTCACCGGTGCTGTTCAACGTATGTGTGTAGGAAATGATTAAAGAGGCATGGGAAGAACTGGAGGTAGGAATGAAAGTCGGAGGGGAATTTGTAGAATCGGTTAGGTTTGCTGATGACCAAGCATTAGTTGCTCAGTCAGCCAAGGGGTTGCAAGCATTGCTGAGTGAATTGGAGGTTCAGTGCGATAAATATGGGATGAGAATCAATATTAATAAAACAAAGGTTATGCGATTTTCCAGAAAGAAAAAGGCTAAGCTAAATATTAAAATAGGCGGGGAAAAAATAGAGCAGGTAGAACAGTTTACATATCTCGGAAGTATTTTGGACCAATACGGTCAGAGTGGTAGGGACGTAAGGAGAAGAGTTGCGCTAGGCAAGGAGGCTTCCTCAAGAAGGAGGCAGTTGATGACGGAGACGTTGAGTAGGGATATTAAGACAAGACTCGTAAAAGCTCTGATATGGAGCGTAGCTATGTACAGCGCGGAAACGTGGTCACTGAAGCAGGAGGATAGACGTAGATTGGAGGCTTTTGAAATGTGAGTGTGGAGAAGAATGGAGAAGGTGAAATGGACCAAAAGGAAAACAAATGAGGAAGTACTGGAGATGGTGGGTGAGGAGAGGGGTTTGTTGAGAGAAATCCTATGGAGGCAGGAAAAATGGATGAAAGGCGTATTGAGCAGTAGTGGAATGTTGAAGAAGATAGTAGAGGGGAGAATGTTGGGCAAGCGAGGAAGGGGCAGGAACAGGATAGGGATGTTGGATGGGATGAAGGGAGGAAGGAAGTACACAGAGATGAAAAGAGACCTGATGTAGATTAAGTTGCTGGATTGGGTTTTGTTTGGAGTTACAAAATTATTATTTGATAGTTGTGTCCATCCAAAACCCTACCTTAACCGGTAGATTACCTAATAACACAGGCCAACAGTGGTTTTGGTGCCGGAGCTTTTAATGCTGATTTAAAGAACAATTGGGCTGCTGAATCCAATTATGACACTAGTTTTTTCCTATCAGCTATAGTTTTCAAGATATAGATATGTTGTTACTTACGTAAAAAAATCTTCTACGTGATGATATGGGTATATTATATTAATAATAAAACCCACTAAATATAAATACTTGATTTATTTCTAGGGTTGTTAAATCACCCACAAACACAACAGAATTTTACAATACAATTGAACACAAATACTAAAATTTTTTACTGTAATAAAACAAATTGAAAAGAAAAAATATCACTCAACACATCGGAAGCTTCTTTTGCGTGATTTTCTTGAGTGCACTTTGTTCAAACAGTCTCGTTTTAAGCACCAGCAGTAATCTGCCATCATATGGTTATCCCATCTTCCTTGGTAGCGAGCTTCCATTGTTTTTATATCCTGGTGAAATCTTTCACTTTGTTCTTCACTTGTGTCTCCTAAATTTTCAAGAAAATTGTCCAAGTGGCTGTGTAGGTAGTGAACTTTTGTGCTCATATTACATCCAAGTGATTTGAAGTTACTGAGCATAATGTTTACCAGCTCAATATAATTTTCACTTTTGTGATTTCCTAGAAAATTTTTTATTACCTCAACAAATGACATCCAACTAATTTTTTCAATCTCATTCATTGACTCGACAAAAGCAGGATCCTTTGTAAGTTGTCTGATTTGTGGCCCCTCAAAAATACCAGCTTTAAGTTTTTCAATACTTATATGGGGCATCTTTAGTCTTAAGTAGCCAAAGCATGGTCCATCCTTGTCAAGAGCCTTTACAAATTGTTTCATTAGGCCTAGTTTAATATGTAGAGGCGGTAAGATTTTCTCTCTTTCAACTAAAGATTCAGCAAGAATTCAAGAGCTCTACGGCCTCTAGGTTAAATAATAATAAGGGGGAAAAACTCCACTGGCCGTAAAAAACAGTCGCAACTCTTGTCAGACCAAATTGTTGTGTTGGTATTCGCGGGAACCAACCACAACCTCTACACAGCATGAAACCCCTCGGTACATCAAACTTCCATTCCACCCACAATTAACAAAAGGGTTAGGTAAGATTTTCAAAACCGTCAATACGAATGTATCATTTAGCAGCAATAAATTAAAACATTTATTAGGTAATACTAAAGACAAAATCGACGCCTCAAACAAGTCCGGTATTTACAAAATCAATTGCTCCTCTTGCGATTCATCTTACATCGGCCAGACTCAGAGGAACATTAAAACTAGATTCAAAGAGCACATAGCCCATTACAGATATAACAGACCAGACAAATCAAGCATTGCCCAACATTTACTCAAGGAAGACCATCAAACATCAGAAAACGAAATGAAACTTATCAAACAGACTCCCAACCACCTTTTGGACGCCTACGAAAGCATTTTTATTCACAAATTCAAGTAGGTCGTAGTTAACAGCGATAAAGGGCCGATCTAATTCTCTCCTCTTTATTCCCTTTTGAAATGATTTCTAACTCCTGTTTTAAGCGGATAAAGTGATACTTTGTAATTCCGCAGATTTTCAGTCTGTGGAATTACAAAGTATCATTTCAAATTTCCGTTGGACTTAGTACTTAACCCCCCCCCCTTATTACTTCTTCCCGTTCCACCCATCCCATTGGTTTCTGTTCGCCCCACCTTCCTCCCTTCCCCCCCCCCCTCCCCCCCCCTTTCCCCCCCCCTTCCTCTTTGCCAATAAGTTTTAAGTATTCCATCTTCCCACTAATCCTATAATCCTATTGGTCCCCTATCTCCTACATCCTTTCCACAGTCACTATATATATTTGACGTCTGTCTTCGGTAGTTTACTTTCAACCTTGTGTTGGAGGTGTTTTTTCCCTTCAGTTCGCTGAAGAGGGCCACTTTGTGGCCGAAACACGCGTGTTCGACGCTATCCTCGTCTGCGCTCTATCGTTTCAGATTCTCCCAGAAGTTGGGCCCTTTGAGTGCGTGTGTGTGTGCTTCTTGAGTGCTAGTGTGTGTGATTGGTCTGTGCTCGTCCTTCGTGGATAGTCACAGAGTGTGTGCTTGTAATACATCCTGGTATCCTTAACGGGGTCTTCCTTACAGCCTCGTGAAGGATTACATTTCCACCTGGAATCTTTAACGAAGTCTCACAGCTTCGTGAAGGATTCCAGACAGGATAGTGTGTGTGTGGCTGTGTGTGGTCCCTGGCGTGGATTAATTTCCCGTAAACCACCACAGAGGGTATTCTTGGTCGAGAGGTTGTGGTTGGTTCCCGCGAATACCAACACAACAATTTGGTCTGACGAGAGTTGCGACTGTTTTTTACGGCCAGTGGAGTTTTTTCCCCCTTATTATTATTTAACTAAAGATTCAGCAATGATGTTTTCTTTCCCAACAACCAAGTTTTCTCTCTTAGGCCACTCCTTCTTAATCCAGTGGTTTTGTCTGTCCTTGCTATCCCAGAGGCACAAGAAACAAGGATATTTTGTGTAGCCACTTTGCTGCCCAAGAAGAAAGTTCACCATTTTTAAATCTACACAAATCACCCAGCGATGTTCCTGGTATTTTATCTTCTGTAAGACCAATGCTATTGTATCGTATTCTTCTTTCATTTTAGTTGAATGAGCGATTGGTATTGCGCCAAACCTGTTACCATTGTGAAGAAGTACACATTTAAAACTACGCTTGGAGCTATCAATAAACAAACGCCAATCACTAGCAGCATATTGTGATAGTAGTCCCATTTTTTCCAAAAGACCCTTAACGTCTAAACAAAATGTAAGATTGTCTTCTTGAGTAAAGAAGGGTAGCATATCCTTTTCCCTTGTGCGATAAAAACTTATTTTTGTACCGGGTTGCAGTAAATTCTTTTCATGCAGTCTTGATGCTAGTAGTTCGGATGCTTCCTTCGATAAGTTCAGTTCTCTAGCAAGATCGCTTAGTTCATCTTGATTAAATAGTTGAGGAATTGTTGATACCCCCTCGTAGTCACTGCCACTATCGTCAATAGAATGAGAAATGTTTTCGCATAACTCAAATTCTTCCTTAGATCTGGTAACGTCTGAAATATTGGGATCGGTATTTCTTCTGAATGGGGTACCGGGCGTCTAGCTGAAGGCAAATCTGGATATGTCCACTTGTGGCGATTTTTTTCGATTAATTCCCGAAATATTTACTATGCAAAAATAACAGTCGTCAGTGTGGTTCACAGGTTCTCTCCACACCATTGGCACACCAAATTTTAGACTTTTCCTTTGTCCTGTTGTCCATTGCCGCAGATGTTCAGTACATGTTTTACACACAAAATGCGGTGCCCATGTTTTATCTTGGTCACCAAGCTTAACATCAAAATATCCCAAGTATGCACGTTTAACGAAGTCTGTAATATTTTTCCTATTTTCTTTTACCATATATTCCCATGTATACTTAGAGATTTACTTAACTTTGCAAATTATTTTCCGGAATATATCAAATATTATAACAACTAATCGTAAGATGTGCCATATCTAAAAAAGTAGAGCTGTTAAATAAAAACGGATTTCATATTTGGATTCAGCTCTACAAATATAGTTAAAATCAACACAAAGATTCCCAGTACCAAAAAAAAATTTTTTTTTGTAGGCCTGTGTAATAATTATAATCACTTGGTGTGTCCTCCCAGTAAGATTCTGTGAGATGTGAGAGTAATGCCAACTAAACTAAAAAATAATAACTCCTACCCTTTACAGTGAAATCATAGTGTGCTCATCTCAAATGACTTTCCTTCCTTGAATCAAAATATAGACTACATTAGATATTTTATTTGTTTAAAAAAAATGTAATACAAGGTCTACCCTAAAAATATTTAGAATCATTTAATGATAATGATGTAGACATTATCCACAAAGTTTTGTGCCTCAGGTACAGACAGTGAACAGTAAGTTTTTGTCAAAGTCCTCAAAAGGCTACAGAAAAGAGTTCAATGTGTCACGAAGGAGATCTTAGCCAACTGGAGGCTGCATCATGACAACCTACCACCCCTAAGGTGGAAACTGCCTTTCCCTCCCTACACCCTTGATATGACACCCTTGGACTTTATCCTTGTTCCCAAGAATAAAAAGGAGCTTGAAAGGTAACCATATTTTAATGCTGGATAACTTCATATAGGCCACGACGATGTGCTTGAGTGAAGTTCCCGTCAACACCTTTCAGGAAGCATACCACGACTAGCTGAGCATCATTGTGTCATTGCACAAGGGTGCTATTTTGAAGAATTTTAGTCATGTCTACTTTGATCTGCAGTAAATTTTTTATTCAACTTAATTTTGGAAAAGACCCTGTGTTTCATTTAGTCACAGAATTTAATTCCCTGGAGTAGAAGTTACTGCTATGAGTCAAAAGAAAAATGATATCTCGGACAGGGATGAAACTGGACAATTTATTTAGATTCTTGTCTCAAACCAATCAGGCCTCTACAGAACCCTAGAAGGATATGAACAGCAATGGCTTAAGAATAAAAGGCACTTTATGTTTGCAGCAATAAATCTTTGGTCTTTTGAACCAAAAGCAAAGGTGGTGTATATTGAGTGGAATTGTTAATTTTTCTCTTAATTGAGTTGATTCTCTCCAAAGTATAGTTAGTGGCTTGGAAAGCAACTAAATCAAGTCTTGCTTTAGTCCAGAATGGAAATATAGTGATGTTTTCCTTCCAGTTAAGTCATAGATCATAATCACCTAAGTGTTGGTTATTTAAAACTCTCTTAGGCTCTATTTTGAATTTTTCTCATGAGAGGTCCTCATTAAGCAAGGCTCCCAACTAGATAACTAGCTATTAGGGAAGCAAGGGAGAGGTAGGTTTTTAGAGAGTTAATTGGTCTTGCACTTCCATGATATCGAGTGAAGACAAATAATATATACCCTATTAATCTTTTGCGGGATTTCATTCAATGCACTGAAAATATTGAATCGTGTAGCTGTGGAGCACAGAGTTTCTTTAAAGACTAATGTTCTATTCGCTCGTGCTTTACTTCTGCTGAAGTTACGACGCCCCAACTATCTGCATACCTATGTGTGGGAAATCTCTTTCTTAGTGCCCTAATGCCATGAAAAGTAATCAGTGTTAAGAGGGGTGTATGAGTGAATGTATTTCAATTTTGAGTGTTTTTCTTTTACCCTTGCAGGTGAGCTTGGATCCAACGCAGCATCCTGGTTCTCACTCGGTGCATTTGGTGTGCTGGCTTGATGATCGCCACTTGCCATGCGTTCCTCCAATTTCATTGACTGTTCCAGGGGATTACCCAAGCAACCCACCCAAGTGTGAACTCTCACCACAGGAATATGGTGGGATCATTTTTTTACTATTCATAAAAGTGTGGATTTTTTTGATTCAGGAAATCTTTTAAAATGGTCTGTTTGAGTAATTTCCCACAAAATGTGCCTATCACATGATTGTCATAAATTGTATGTTAGTGTAGTTAGTGTATAGGATTGCCAACTTTCTATAGTTTTATGCACAGAGGAATTGCTCCTCAGTCTGATTTAGGTTGATCATGGGTTTTCATCTTTATTTTTGGTCCTTTCACTGTGGATGGAAAGTATTTGATATTTCTGTTCATTTAGTCATTAAACAAGGAAGATATACCACACCAGAGCACAAAGTATAAGATTCATGCAAAGTTTTCTGAAAGTTTCCTCTTGGAAAATTGAGAATTATCTAACACAAATGCCCTCTGAGATGGTGAATGCCTTATTTATTTTGTACTCTTCCAAATGGGCTAATTATTTGTAAAATGGGTGGGAACATTATGGGTCTCTTGATATTGGTAGTTAGATTATCGTTCAGTTGGTAATACAAATTAAGTCATCAAGTCCGTCCAGTGACAGATGTGTTAACCAACTAATCTGCATGCCATTGGTCCTAATCCAATCTCACCCTTGGGTGCTGTGGAATTAGATTTTCTAAGTTAATGTCATGATGAAACTTCTAAAAAACCTTCTAAACAAAAAAATGCTAAGAAACCAACCAAATGTTAATTCTCTTTCCAACAATGAATGAATTCATATGTTTATTACAGAAATGTAGTAAAATACAGTAAACTTTTGATTATCCATGCTAATAGATACATAATGAACCACAGTTAAGCAAAACATGTGGATAATGTGATTCAGATCTAAGAATTATCTTAAAGTGAATAGAAAAACATATTTTCTTGGAAAACTAAACTAATCTTCTAGTCGGGAAAAAACAAATGATAGTAGGGATTGCTGTTATGGATTCATATTCAGCATATGATACCAATTGAAATAATGCAGTGTAGGTAGTTGAATTTCCGATAGTGTTCATGACAGTATGCCATGTTTTGGTCTTCCTTCAGGGTCCACGCCATTTTTGTCCACTGTACAGAAGGCCCTGTGGTCACGAATTGGCAAGCTGCCCTCGCAGTATTCTGTTTCCCAGCTGCTTGACACCTGGGAGATGAGTGTAAGACAGGCGTCCTCTCCAGCATCTCAGCTGCTGCAACAAGCTGCAGCAGAGAGCTTTCCTGCAGCTGTGCCCCTTCTCGTTCATCAACCATCCTCCCAAACGGTGGCAATGGGGCTCTAGGAGTCTGGGCAGGATTCAAGTTACTGGGAAACAAATAAAGAGTGCGATGTTCCAAATCAGGTGCTGAAACTACAGCTGTGCTGGCTATGAAAAGTCAAAAGTTTTACCAGGGTGTATATTTGTATAAACATTATGTATAGAAGTCGTTATTTTTTTGCCCCTTTATAAAATGCCTTGAACAAAATATGTTACCAGTGTAAATAATTTATCCTACCATTTATAATATTTTAGATTAATTAATTAATCGTTTATATTTTATGGTGATTATTTTTGTATTTCTTTCTGATTAAATGTATTCAATATTTTGTTCCACGACTGTAGCATAAAAGAAAACATTTTTCAATAATGTGTGAAATTTTATTTTTAGAAGGAAATCATTCCTGGAAAAATAGTATCACCTGGAATTTTGCTTTGGATAGGTGAAGAGGATAGAACTCATCTCATGACAATCCAAACATCTCGGCTTGTTTAATTCAAACATGATGGTAAAAGGGGACCAGTTACTTTCCCTGTGCCACGTATGGTTTCCCAGGAAGATTCTGATACACAAAAAATTCATCACACATGAAGTAACTCCAGGTATCCAAAGTTTTCAGAAAATGAAAATGGGTTCTATAGTCACTAACCAAATAATCTACTCATCAGACTATTTGCCTTCTCATTAATGAATATAGGAAAAATATTTGATTAAAGGATTTCTTTATTATGTCTAAAATATCAGATTAACTTAGACATACTAACAAAATTTGTGCCAGAATAGTCATTTTCATTGTTTTTGTGAATCAAGTAGTCTTTTCTCTCATACTAACTCCCACATATAGTCTTACTCATGAAATTCAGTGAATTCTAGTCCTACATCTATTTTTAAAAACATTGTTATCTCAATTCATTAGTTAATGAAATATTTGCTACCATGCCTAAAACTGCCTAGGGTGGTCATTTTGAGGACAGTCTTAAAATCCCGCCCAATGATTCTTTCATTTATGCTCTCTCTCTCTCTAATAATCCACTCTTTACAATATAGATATTTTGGAATTCTAGCTAATAATATTATGAATAAACAAAAGTCACTTATTGCTTGCTAAACATTTCCTGTGAAGGAGTTTCAGTTTGCTAAATACATGTTAACATGGAGTTGACTTTCTCTTCTTGGGATCTTAATAGTTCATTGTAACCAAAGAGCAGTTCTGTAGGAATGCTGTTAATTAATATTTTAATGACTAAGTAATATGAAAAAAAGTACTTTTATAGAGAAAATACTATGTCAGATGGTTTCAACATTTTTTCATTATTTTCTCTTTATGATGATAAATTGCATCTTCCAATGACACCATGTTAAAGATTATTTGGGACCAATGGAACTCAAAAAGAAGATGATATTGTATGTAGAACCTGCTTCTGCTAATAGAAAACAAAAGCATGCAAATTTAGTGATGGCAGATAAATGCAAAGGAAGGAAAGAATAGCTTATGGAGGTAAATAAGATGTTATATTTAACTTTTTACAACATTCATTCCATGGTTAAAGCTCTTTAGCCTAATGTATGATTGTGATATTTCTATCATCTAACAAGCCAAAAAAGTTAGCTTAAATACACTTAATTCAAGGTTTGTATAAAAAGTTTTGGAAAAATATATTTATTTAAGATATTGCTGAAATGCCTCAAAATTTTTCAATGTACATCACTTGAGTGACGGCACACTTTTGCCAGTGACTTTTCTGTTACTCTCAGGCTCCCTGGTGGGTGCATTCCGGAAGGTCCTTAAGGGTATGCATGTAAGCTTCTTTAAATGGGGTCCCATGGTGGTGTCCTTTGAGGGAGGATTTCACTTTTGGGAATAGGAAATAGTCTGTTGGTGTCAAGTTTGGGCTGTAAGGGGATAAGGGAATCGTCGTAATGCCATTGCAGAAGGTCTTCGCAAGCAGACAGCTTTGCTTTTAGCCATCCATCCAAAGACCTTTAGGAGGACGAGTTTAGCACACATCTTTCACATCTCCAAATTTTCAGTGATAATAATGGTGTGTGCAATGTCATCTCATCAATGCAATTTGTGATCATGTGGGAAAAATTTTTCCCAAAACTTTTTATGCAAACCTCATATAACTAATCATCATTCCTTTCATTGTAATATCAAAGGAAATAATTCTTCATACTTTCAAATATTAGAGGTTTCTTTTCTTGAAAAAAATATGCATTAAAGCTGTACCAGTAGGCTTATGTACCTGACATTTTTGTAGAAATGGTATGCTGAGTAACTTTGCTGATGGAAGGAATATGATGTTTATAATTAATTATTCACAAAGTGGATGCTTCTTTTGTTTATTGTGGTTTGAAGAGGATGGGGAGAACAGAAGAAAGGGGTCTACGATATGGTAACCAAAGACATACCACCCAAGTGTTGGTCTTTCTTTAGAAGTAATACATACCCACCTGAAACATTGGAAATCATCCATAGCTGGAAAATACTACATATTTTAGTAAGGGACAATGTCTAATAGTGGCAAACATCTATTACCTGCGACACCTGGTTAAACAAGACACAACAATATCTCAAAGAAAAAATGAAGAATTATGTTTCTCTAAATAGGTAGGAGCAATTTCTTGAGTCCTCATTCTCTCTCCTTTGCCTCTTGGTATCGACCTAAAATGATTCTTATGAGGATCCTCTTTCATCAGATGAAGTAACTTGCAATGTGAAAGTTTTTCCAACAAAATTAATTTGCGCTGATAAAAGTTAACAGAGACATATTTTAATATAAACCGTAATTACTGTCATCAACCCGAAGGTCAGTTTGGTAGGTGATGGTAGAGTTCATCCAGTACTAAGCCTGATGGCATGTGAAATTCACACATCAGGGTAGGAGGGCTAGTTCCTTTCCCTGTGCCAGAGTTATGGTTTCCCAGGAAAATCCGGTACCCAAAAAAAACATGGCTTGGGTGGAGCTGTAGGTGCCTAAAGACGCTTGGCCGAGAATCGAACCCGGGCCCTCCGGTCATTAGTCCAATGCTTTACCCCTGGACTACCTTGACTCTCCATATAAAATAATATAGAGTAACAAAAAAAGGATTATCTTGATGCGTTAATGTATACTGCATCACTATCTAAGTCTGCTCTCAAGATGCATACTAATTTATTAAAAAGAAAAAATTTGCATGCAAGAGGAAAAAACAATATAAATCAATTTGGTTGAAATGGAAATTGTAGTTTTTTCAGTAATCTTCAATATCTATGCATAAAGTAATGCTCATCTATTTAAATAATTTTCTTTATTGAAGTTTATTTCAACTTTCAATTTTATCAAGCAGAGTTTTAAGGGGACAGATACACAAACATGTAAAGTTTGATTTATATATGAATAATAATTAATATACAGGCATGTGAATATGCAAGACTATATTGGTAAACCCTTTCTAATAGCTTCAGAAATGTGCCTCCAATCTCTTTTGAGTAATCAAAGAAAATTACTGTGGCTGGCAATTCCTGAAATAAATTAAATCTGTTTGTCCATATGAATTTTGCAAAATATATATTAGAGAAAATGTTGTGATAGCTTCAGCTATTTGCAGAAGCATCATATATAAACTTTGCAATTTTAGAAAAAAATGCAATATGTATAGCTTTTTATTGAAAACGGGTACTTCTGTTACATATTTGATTTTATGGGTAAATTTATTGAATGACCTTAGGCCCATTACCTTGTCATAGGTGCTATATTGACCATAGATGTTAGCTTACCCTCCTTTCACTCACCCTCCTTTGGATGGACACCCCTTCTTGTTAAACACCTCCTTTCCCCCTTGGCCATGGACCCTCATTCAGCATAGGTTGGTGTATGAAGCTGCATTTTCTTTCATCCCCTTTTTTGCATGAGTACAGATTATTTGTATGGATCCAGTTGTAAGAATCATTAGGCTGTTGATGTTGTAGGAGTTTTTTTGAATACTCCTTACTCTCCACTCAGTCACTCTATGATCATCATTGGCTCAGTGAATTAGGTCCTTCCTTCATTGACTTGCCATGCTCAACAAACCCAGGAGCATTTGAGCTTCTGCCCCATGTCTCTTTAATGTGGATATATCCTGTGCCATATTTATTAAATGAAAGGCATTAATTTTCACAAGAATCCAGTAATAATTTGTGCATATAAATTTCCCCATCTAGAATTCAATTCAAATTTAGTCAATTTTTGACATTGCATATTGTTTGTTTGCAAAGTTATGCAAATTATTGCAAAATGTACACATTTGCAATAATTATGCATATTCCTACCATAGTTCATTATTTATTATTTAATGGGAATAGCCCTTTTACACAAAGAAAGGTAAAAAACATGTATTGGTTCCACAATTATTTTAAAAAAACATTACAAATGGGTACAAGTTACATACTCGTTTGTGAGAATTGTAATATAATTTAAAATTAAAGAAGAATTTTGATTTGCAATACATGAAAAACATTTTTAGATGGTATACAGTTACGCAAACATACCTAGTTAGGTCAATAAATGTAAACAAAATATCAATTTTAAATAATATTCAAATTAAAAAATGGAAACAATTTTAGAAATATAGTATTTGTTACATGGCACAAAATGATTAGTGTTAGTTGTAGTTATTAACTAGAACTTGTGGCATTGATTGAGAAAATTTTCCCAATGGGCATTAGGGACATTGTTGACGTGTACAGATATTCACAGAGCATTAATTAGCATTTTAAAATACTTAGGTTATTTTTAATAACATTTTTTTAAGGGATCCTGGTGAGATAGAAGGTAGGTCAATATAATCACAACTGTTTGCATCTCTCATTATCTGGCTTATAGGCAAGTAGTAAATGTAATTTTGTGCATGATATCTAATTTCAAAGAGTGCTTCATACCTTGTGTTATGTGAGGGTACTTGGAAAGATATTACCCTTAAGAGTTCTAAGGACTCAATCTTGTTATGTAATAATTTATAAAGAAAAGTTATGTTATTAATATGTCTATGTTTATGCAAGGAGGGAAGATTTAGTAGAGGTAACATTTCATGATAACTATAAAGATCTTTGTGAAGATTGAATTTGGATGCAATTTTGCACACAAATTTTCTTTGAACACATTCAATTGTATGAATATGGAGTTTTTAGTAAGGTGACCAAACAGTAGAGTAGTATTCACAGAGTGACCTTACTAATGAGATGAACAGAACTTTATATGTCCCTATATGTTTAAAGTTTTTACAATATCGGAAGATACAAGCAACTTTGTAAATCCAAGCAATTTTTATGCTTTAGATTGAACATAGTTATAATGTTGATTGAATGTTAACTGTGAGTCAAATATAACTCCGAGGTCTTTTGTATTTGTTAATTGGGCCATAGGATAATTGCTTAGTCTATATTCATAATGCTGTGGACTCCTTTTCCGGCTGAATGTTACAGAATAGCATTTTAAATTTAGCTGGATATTTGACGCAGTATTTGAGAAGGTAGTGCATTGGTATTTGGTTCACTGGAATGATTTGCAATTAGCAAATGAGATTTCATGCAAGTGTGCTCATCAGTTATTTTGGTTTTAAATTTATTCCTGGTGTGCTTTATCTTTGGAAATAGTTGTCCACGCATTGCCACAAAGCAATGATATGAATATGTATGATGAAATGAAGCAAAGGATATTTTAAACTCGATGGTTTCAGGCTTCACTTTGTGGAAATCTATTCTAATAAATCAAAAGAGAGATGGTACTTTTTTCCACACTTTATTATTTTAAGTCGACTGGTTTCGTCGCATAGGCAACATCATTAGGTACATAGATTCAGTGAGTTCCAGAATATATAGTTTTTTTGAGAGGGGGGGAAAGAGGTGGTGGAAAAAGGGGGGGGGCGTGTGAGAGGGAGCGTGGTACTGGGCGTGGGTGACTCCAAGGGAGGGGTGGGGTGGATGTAGGCTAAATGGAAGCTTGGTTAGGTATGCCGTTCATGGCGGGGGTTGGGGCGTCAGGTATTGTGGTCAGAGAAATATCCAAAAGGGGGGAATTGCTCACAAAAATGTTCTCGTTGGCAATTATTCCTGCCTTTCGATGCTTCCTAATCTCCAGCTCCTCCAGACAATCCATTCTTCTTCCCTTTTTCTCAAGGTGAAGAATCTCTGGGATAAAGTCGCTTCTGTGGTCACTTTCCCATAGATGTTTTGCAAAATGGGATCTGTTTAACTCACCATTTCGTAGATGTCTTCTGTGTTCTTCTGCTCTTACTCTGAACGACCGTCCAGTCTGGCCAACATAACAGATTTCACAGTCACCACATTGGAGTTTATAAATGCCACTTCTATCATAGATGTCAATATTGTCCTTGGTTTTGTTTAACACAGCCCTTAAGTTACATTTGTTGTAATATGCAATTTTGAGATCTTCCTTCGGGAAAAGGTTGGCAATAGACTGCATAATCTTTCTGTAGTAACTAAGTTTGCACCATCGTTTCTTATCTTCACTAGTTACCAATGATTTATAAAACAGTCTCTGTGCTCTGTGGGAAGAAGAATGGATTGTCTGGAGGAGCTGGAGATTAGGAAGCATCATAAGGCAGGAATAATTGCCAACGAGAACATTTTTGTGAGCAATTCCCCCCTTTTGGATATTTCTCTGACCACAATACCTGATGCCCCAACCCCCGACGGCATACCTAACCAAGCTTCCACTTAGCCTACATCCACCCCACCCCTCCCTTGGAGTCACCCACGCCCAGTACCACGCTCCCTCTCACACGCCCCCTCCCCTTTTTCCACCACCTCTTTCCCTCCCCCCTATCCCTCCTCTGTCCCCCTCCTCTCAAAAAAACTATATATTCTGGAACTCACTGAATCTATGTACCTGATGATGTCGCCTATGCGACGAAACCAGTCGACTTAAAATAATAAAGTGTGGAAAAAAGTACCATCTCTCTTTTGATTTAAAAGGATATTTTGTCTCTGGAAAGACAGGATTTTCAAAATTCCAGTAAAGAAACATCATCAAACTGCTCTTTAAGTGCAATCACAGACTATAATTACCACAGGCTATAATGTAATCAAGTTGAAGTCTGCTACTAATTAAAATGGAGCCACAAACTCACAAAAATGTTGCTTATTCTCCCGTGTCTATGTTGATAAGTTGAATTTCATCCTAAGGGACATGTTTCACTCATTTAAAGGGACTGTAAAATCTACTAAAAATGCTAAATCCTTAAGTTACCTTTCGTTGTCAAGTTCTGGTACGAAAATGACCTGATTTCATATCATGCGACATAAAATCTTAATAGCATTTGGGCTCGCCTTAACCATCTCTCTTCTTAAAAGTAAATGTCCATGTTCAGTATCCAAACTGTAAAGAAATACTGAAATTGGTGTTTTTGCATTTCTTTGGTCCTTATGAAATTCTTGGTCTTGATAACAATTTCCATGACGTCCATTTTTAGAGCTTTTCCTCATACATTTTCTTGGTGATTTGTGCAATGATTCTTCATGAAATGTGAGTTTTGGGCGTTATGAGCTGAGTACATCAACCCACTCCTACTATGAGTGCTGTACTCATAAAAATTATGACAATAGTTGTTAAAATGTCAAGTGGAGTACCATACATTGTGACCAGTAAGACAAGCAGCTGTCTAACTACCTACTGATAATTCAACATCCTTAACATTTCCATAGAGTTAACAACTTGAATCAGCAAATCTTTGAGTTTGGTTAATTTCTCTACTCCTTGATGACCAAAGACATTTGATTGTACATTGAAAGCAGTAGTTTATTACTTAATTATGTGGTTAAAAATTGCTTATTGAGCTGGCATTCATGCTGTCTGTGGGTTGGACACCACTACACTGCAGTATGTGGCATTTGCACATTAATAGGGTAATAAGGGTGGTGGTTCATCCCATTGTCAGTGCTGCTTTTAGTTTCCCAGCAAGATCTGGTAGATTTCCAAACATTCACATCGCTAGGGTGTGTCAGGCAGCATAACAGGCTCTAACTGGTGCACTCTGCTTATTAATTAAATGTCCCACCCACTATGCCACAGTAAGTGCCACCACAAATTAACATTGGGACTGGCATTCCTAGTATTTTTTTTAAATGTGCCTCTCATTACCTCTTCATAATGCATTCTAAAAATAGACTTCATCACCATCTTCCTGAACTCACAATCCAAACAATGAAATTCTGAGTTGATCTCACCCACGCATACGATGATGATCTGAAATTAAAATCGACGCTTTAGTACCTTTAAACCAAACATAAGAATATTAAGGGTTGTTCAGGAATGTTTGCCCTTCACTCATTCCCCTATCACACCGCTGATTTGGGGATGACGGATCTTCAGTATTTGAGACGTTCTGTCTGCGGGTGTCCCTCACTGGTAGTTTGCCTTGATGGTACGTCTCCCATCTAGCATCCTTCTTAACAGGGCCTGTTCCTTCCTATATATTTGTCCCTTGTTCTCCATTGGCCTTTGCCAAGAAAATCCATCGTGTCTCATTGGTCGTTCCCGCTCCTTCTTTCCTTTAACGTGCTCCCCGTCGTCTTTTCCTTCCGCAGGTGTTTACAAGCGGATTACCCCACTGACGATGAGAGGCGATTGCTGGAGAAACAGGACGCCACTTGTCACTCCCTCAGGGTGCGGACATCCCTCCCCTCATCCCGAGAGGCGAGCGTCGCGACGCGTCGCCGGGCGGCGATCCCGGTAAGTGCCACGTGTCGCGCGCCCCCCCCCTATTGGTCGGCGCCGTACTAAACCGGCGGCCGAGGGAGAGAAGAGGAGCATGCGCCCCCTTCCCACCCCCACCCCACCCCCCGACTCTCTCCCTTTTTCCAGACACAAGGGTCGCCGCCTAACCCCCTCCCCTCCAGCGGCACACGCTCCCGCCCGCCACACCCTTTGCCCCCTCCCGACCCCCCTCCGCCCCTTCCCCCCTGAATCCTTCGGTGGCGCCCGCCTCCGCTCCTCACAGACGCAGCTTCTGCCCCTGGGCGCGAGGTCGCGCCACCGCCGTCCCTCGCCTTCCCATGGGCCCAGCCGTCGCGAGGCGGACTCCGCACCCGGAGCCCTCGCCCCCTTGACCTCCGCGCGGCGCCCGACGAGGCCCCCTTCGAGCCACGCCTCCCTCCAAAGGGGCCATCGCCAAAGGTTGGGTGTGGGTGGTATGTGACGGGGGCTGTGGAGGCAGAGCCGGCCAGCGCCGACTCCCGAGGGGCGGACGCGGGAGACTAGCGGGGGCGTGGGGGCAGGAGAGAGAATGCTTCGCCCCCTGCTGGCCCTCATCGCCGCCGCCCCCATCTTCGTCTTGGGAGTCGTCGGCGAGGACACCCCATCGGCCGCCGCGGACGATGGGCCCTCGGCGGCGCAGAGGCAGCAACATCACGTCCCCGGTGGGGACGGAGGGAAGAAAGGTGAGGGGACGGGGTCCGATTGCCCTCAAAGCTACAAGTCTCTGTACGAGTCCGCGCAATTTGAACACGGAGAGCCTGCTCGTGGTGACCAGTGGCAGGTGAATCATTTGTCACTTGCCCATATTACAGGGTTGTTGGATCACAGAGTTTGATATTGCCTTTAATGCTGTGCTCGGGGCCTTGTAAGACGACTTGTAGCTTTGAGAAACGGACCCCAGAGAGAGAGAGGGGGGGGGGGCATCACCGCCGAAATCTCGTCTTCCCCCATCCACCCCGACGGATTTTCACCATACCTCTCAAGTCCCACCCCGTGTCACGATTTTTCCGATAATTTATAATCACGCTATCCTATTTACTTTATGGACGCAGCATATTTGGATTTGCAAAGCATACCATTACGGTCGCAATGGCTTTGCCTTTCGGTGTTTTCTCGTGAGGGAGGGAGAGTTCAATGGGATCCCGTGGTGCATTCGGTAGCCGACAAAACGGGTAGCGATTCTCTCACAAAATAATATTTTGTGCGTATTACCACGCATGCCGATATTTTGAAGGAGAAACGCGTGTTATCTAGTAAATATTAAGGTAATTGCGGTCATGATTCGCCCTACAGTCAAATCGATCCGCGCCCGACGAGTAAATATGTTCCCCGATTATTACTATTTAGTGTCCCTATCCCAACAATAATTCATGCCATCATGAAGTGAATATTTTTTCCGAAAGCGCTTACGGATGCATAAATGATATTATACTTCTGCACACTTGTAATTATCGTAGAAATGGAAAATTTAGAAGAATAGAAACAATTAATCTCGTAGTTCCAATTTTGGTCCGAATTTCCTGCTCACCAGTCCTTTGTTGATGCTTCAAGGGGCAGCTACAAATGTGATGTGGCAACGCTGCGTTCCGGGCACACGTCAACTATGTTTTTATTTCTCCTAACGCATAGCCTAATGATCCCACGAAATTATATTACTCAGGATTGACGGATAGACATAGATCCTCCGTTTCACAACCAAGATGAATTGCTATCATAGAGATGGTCCTCATTAGTAGATTTTGCATAAGCTGAGAACCCGTTAACATACGACTGCGGTACAAGTTTCTATTGTATTGAGGTACTTTCAAGTATTGCATTGAAATACCCCTCTATCTGACCGGCCACCACTTTACAGCAATGTTGTCTTCACTAAACTTAACTCGTTTGACAGTTATCAGGAATCCCTCGCGTGCAGAAACGATTTGGGATGAGTAAAAGGTGTATATATCTCGTTTCAAAACAGTACAGTCCTTGAAAGCAACGAGGGATGTAATGATGATCAAGTATATATTATGTGACCTACAATCCCTCTTTACGTTAATCAACCAGAAAGTTAGTTGGACCTGACGGGACTCCACGTGGAATCCACAAGTTAATAAGGAAAGATGTCGCTTTCGATTTCCCAATGAGTGTTAACTACCAGAATCTCCCACAGCTCGACAAGTGCCATCCTGATTTCCCGGAAACCCGGAGCTCTTCGGGAAGCAGTCGTTCGCTCTACACACTGAAACACCTCGCCGCCTAGAGACAAACCATACGTAAAGTTATGCATGCATGGATCTTGTACATACCGAATTCAGCCCTAAACAGCCATTGTTTATGTTTAATATGCAGTTTTAATCATCTTCATGTTTAATTTCGACGTCCTCCACGAGCGATCTCGTCGTCCTCTCCCAGTCACTCGGAGAGGCAAAACTCCAAGCATAAGAAATATATCCCCCGTTTCAAATGAGGGCAGAGGAAATAATTGATACTCTGGGAATCGTACACATGGAACGCCGCACTTGGAAGTAGACGTATGCCACGTCTGACGCAATGATATCGTGCACACCTGCTTTCTTTATTCCATTGTTAGGTGGTCAGGTTGATGCCATTATTTTTTGCACATGCTGTCCTCTGAGAACATCTGCTACAAATCATTAAGTTTAGCGTTAGGACGTCATTTCAACTTCTTATTTTTTATATTTATAATTCTTAAACGATCCTTTTTTTCATTGCATTTATCATTTATTCAAATTAGTCTACCGGTCAGTGTAGGTTTTTCATAGACCCACTGCCTCATGAAGTATTGCTATAGGGATTAAATTACTTAACTTTGGCTTCAGTAGTTATATATTCCCTCATTCAGGCCAGTGCACAAACTTGTGTGTATTCACCCTCTGCCGCACACCCTGGCGGCGGCTTGCAGGGTACTTTTAAAAAAATATTTTAAAAACGTTTGCATCTTTTCATGGAACACGTGATTTTAAACAAGAGCTTCCTTTGAAGGCAATTGTGCGCTGTCTCAGTAACTTCTTTGCATGGAAATTCATTCATAAAGTTGATGTGGCATTTTAGAGGCTTTCTACGTGATATCACCACTTTAAAATAAGTTGAAAGGTTAATTGCACATCATCAAACATCAATGGATGGTTTTTTTCAGATGATTTCCACAGATACCCCTCGTATTTCAATCCACCGCTGTTATGAGAGGTATACTCGAAGGGGTTTCCTTTTTCACTCTTCAGGAGTATTTTAACATACTTATTTAACTGTTTAAGGCATTTATAAGGGTTAGCGTCATGTTAGAAGGACCTTGGAAATGTGACAATACTCAGTACATTTAAATGCTAACTCAGGCGGTAGGCCACTGCTAGTGTATTGGTTCAAGGGACTCGAGACCGTGAACATTTTTTCACCCGTTAGGTCTTCTCGGATAACATGCCTATTGTGAAAATTTAGAAACGTGTTGCCGTCCATTGTTTTTCTACTCTTGGTCATTGTCCACCGTTGAGTCAGCGGAGCAAAAATTACTTCGATTTAATTTTCCATTCAACGAAAACATTGGTTACGCTGACTGTGGTGCCTCACGAGTTTGGACGGTGCAAAAATAAAAAAAAGAGATTACATTAATAATACAAATATAATCGAGAGTTATTATAACCAATCGACGAGAATTTTTTCAATCGAACCAGGCGAATAAATATTTAGAAGTTCCAGATTCAATGCATCAAATTCTCAATAATCAGTTCTCAGCAGCTATTCATTATATCCTATTGCTTTTGCTGCTCCACCGTAGCCTGCGCACTACGTAATGGTGATTAACTCTCACGAAATCGTTAGATTTGAAAGATGAATACGAATCGGGTCTCGTTTGCTTTGATCGTCGGGGAACCATTAAATCAGTCCCATTGCGTCCTCAGATCATCTGTAGGATTCCCACTTCGGGTCTATCAACTGCCGGATTCAATTCATAGCGTAACGCCGCCACAAACGTCGATCAAGCCAATAGAAGGAGTCATTTACCCCTCGCGCAGTTCGTGGCCGCAACAGCAGGAAATACGTACCACCGGTCTTCCCGAAAATAATATAACACCGACAGCCAATAGTCGCCGATTACAGTAATGGCTGGTGGTCTAACCGCAAGCTCTCGTGGCGCGTAGCAGGGTTCGATGTAGATAAATATGTATATGTGACGTCGTCATGAAACTCCGCCAATCCGCCCCGGCTTATCCTGAGGGACTGGACCCCCCGAGGGTGCGTTGTGCTTCGATGGCTTCAGCCGATGGCCGCCAGCCACTCCACGCGGAGAAGCAAGATTAGCGGTCGCTCGCGTCCGAGTATCGGCTGAAACAGGCTTAAGTGAATGAGACCAAAGGGAGGGAAACTGCGGCATTAGTGGCAACAGTCAATGGTTTGTCGTTTCTCCCTCGACTAATGCTATTACGGGGAAGAGCGACGCGTAAATATTTTCGCTCCGTCGCTTCCCGTTTAACCTTCCTGCCCCCTTCCGTCTAATTCCAATGAAGGAGATTCCAGCGACATCACTCATGTGCACGCATGTCCCGTGCTCTAAATGTGTGTGTGGAGAAGGATGGGAAAGGTGAGGTGGATAGGAGGGAAAACCAACGAGGAAGTTCTAGGTATGGTGAAAGGGGAGGATAGGGGATTGTTGGGAGTAATCCAAAGGAGGCAGGAAAGAAGATTCAGAGCGTTTTTATTGATAAAATGAAAATGATGAAGACTGTAATAGAGGGGAGAATGTTGGGAAAACGAGGAAGGGGAAGGAATAGGCTAGGCATGTTGGACGAAATGAAGGGAGGATGGAAGTATATGGAGATGAAGATGGATTGATTGTTCGGTTTGGCTTTGTTAGGAGAGACCAATAAATGTATCATTGTACTGAGTCTGTATCCATCCAAAACCTGCTGCTTTATGCTTCTAGGATATGGGATTCTCATGAAGTTGGATTGATTGCCGAATTAGGTCTCGTGCAGCGTAGAGGAGCTAGATTTGTGTTATGATAATCTAATTGACGTATCAAAATTATCAGAGGAGCTGGGTTGGGAATCACTCATGGAGGAAAGGTTTATACAGATTAAATCTCTTGCACAAATTGGAAGAATGTCTCTTTAGCGATGATGTTACACATGTATTATTAACCCCATTGTACTACGGTAGGCAAGATCATGTCAATAAAATTAGTACTAACTATTTAAACTGTCAATAAAATTAGTACTAGTACTATTAATAAGTGTAGAACAGACAGATTTAATATGTCTTTTTGTCCACGAACGACAAGGGATCAGAATAGCATTGTCCGACCGCAGTTGGTCATATTCCGGTCAAAATTAGTCTGATGTGTATTCACCCCCTTCCACACACCTTAGTATGTCTAGCAGGATCCCATGTAGAAAAACTACCCTAAACGGTAGAATACCGATAATAATAATAGTGAAAATGTAGGCATGTGTAGAGTACTTCTAAATGTTTACTGTGTCATCAACTTATTTTCATAAAATGCTGTAAATTATTTAAACTTACCTCGAACCTTTTCCCATGAAATACTCAGTAATTTTTGTAATGTGAAACCGTTAAAATAAGTGCATCCTTGTGTTAATAAAGAATCGCAAAAGCAAACTCCGAAAGGGGAAGATGGGGTGGCCCGAGTCACGTGGCCACCCTGCCCAGAAGTTGCTTGAATGGCCAGCTCTATTAGACGTACACAAAGAGTGATTGCATTGCCTACATAAGCACCAGTAGGTATTCGCCAATGCGAAACAAATAAAATCTTTTTACAGCTGTGTTAACAGACGTAAAAACTCGTCAAATCTCTCATTTCGTTCGGCGTCCAAGATTTCATGAGATAACAAAAGGTTTTTTGGGCTCTTTGGATCATACTAATCCGAAAAAAAACTGAATATCTAAGTGTGTATGACTCCGTGAAAGTAATTCGCCCTCGTAATTTAAGCAAAAAAGGTTTATGAGGATATTAAATGGGCGAAGTACTTGCGCTTTGTCGAGTGGCAGCACTCCTCTCCCTTCCAACCTATTTCCCTTGTTTCCTCTCCTCTTTGCCCTTTCACGCCAGACTTAGCTCGGCTTCTTTGCCACCACCAACTGTTTAACGTATTTTCATTTGCAAACTGTAGTGACTCGTTCTGATATGTGCTTGAAAATAATTCGAATGGCTGAGCTTGGCTTCTTTTCATCATTGACATATTTTAACAAAATATAAATTTGGCCAGGTTTATAACAAAACCATATCTGGGTACTTTAGTATTCATATCGCTCTCGAAAGGTTTATAATAAAACGAAGCAATAATTGATGACTTTCTGTGGCTAATGAATAATTGCCGATTATGAATGTGGCAATAGCGTTTCAGTTATCTAGCTCTTTAGCTTATTAATCAGATAATCACATTATTTCTTACGTTTCTTGAGTTTTAATTTCTTTTCCTCGGAAACCTGAGAAGAATTTGAATTAAAGTACCTATATGAATGTAAATCGTGTTTATGTAAAGTATTAAGTCTCGTCAGGACATAATGATTGTGCTTTTTTTAATAAGATTGATCTTGAAAGTATCATCGACTGACGCATTTAGCTCTACCTAATGTCAATGTTGAGAGCAATTCCATAAATATTTTAAATATATTTTGCTTAAAGGAGTCCGGGAGATCTATTACATTTCAACAGATGCACTATTTTCGTTTAACCGAATTCCATGATCGCGCGTCACAGGTGTTTTCGCGGTGCTCAATCCCTCCGTTGAATTTACTATGCATTGTATTACTCTACCTTGCATTATGTACACTGCGGGTGGTATATGTATCATTTGGAGTAGCCGCGAAAATAGGTTTTTAAGTTCTATCTTAATGAGAATCATATTGATATGAGGACTATGTTGATGTGAATTATAATGTTACGTGAGTGCTAGACGCTGAGATTAGATTGTGCGAATGCCTTTCGCCAAAGTCGGCGCGAGGGTTTCCTGATCGAGGGTATTGATAAGGTTACCTTGCCTTACCAAGTGTTATGGAAAATGGTACAATAAAAGCTAATTAAGAAAAACGCCTCTTCTCAAGAGAAATGAAATCACCGGATCGAAGCTCATATCCTAAAATTCCAACATATAGTATCATTCCTAAAATACTTTTGCTTACTCCTGACTCCAATTATGATTAAATACCATAAACAGTATTCAACCCGGAGTTCGGTTAGGTAGGTGACGGTAGAATTCACCCAGTACTAAGCCTAACGGCGTGTGAATATTCACACATCTGGGTAGGGGGGCCAGTTCCTTTCCCTGTGCCGGTTATGATTTCCCAGGAAGATCTGGTACCCGAAAAATCACATAGCTTGGGTGGAGCTGCAGGTGCCCAGAATGCCTTGTCCAGGAATCGAACCCGGGACCCTCCGGTCAGATAATCCAACGCTCTACCCCCTGGACTACCGTGACCCACCCAATTACGATTATGATCTCTTTGTTTTTTATTGTTCCAAAGTGTAATGATCTGTGTTTTAACGGGTCATGCGTAATAGAGCATGGAGTTTTTTTAAATCCCCTCTTGGATTTTAGCTATCCATTCTCTTCCTAATGAAAAATGCAATGTTTTATCGAAAGATTATTGAGAAGGCGTCTTCATTGTGAATTATCATTCAGAAGATTGATTTTTAGCAGTTCTCCGGCCTATTTCCTGTTGCCGACCGCCAATCTTTTCATTCCTTAGTCATTCATTCAGATGTATTCCGCCACATGATGCACCTTGCAATTTGGCCTTGGTCTTCCCCTGCTACTTGTTCCTCCGCCCTTCCGCGATGGTTATTCTTTTCGATGAACTGTCGTCACCCAGGATAAGTCCCATGGACGGGGTGCGTGAACGCAATTCGTGAGCTCGCTCTAATTCGGTGGTTTGCTGTCGGGAGAAAGTGATCGTCTTGCTTGAACTAAAGAATTGGGAAATATTAAGGAGGCTAGACTTGCTTCCGTTGCCTTGTCCGTGTTCTCATAAAAAGTTTTTTAACTAAAATCCGAGCGTCTTCAACGTTATCACATGAATCACTCTCTTAAATGCATCTACGCTATGAAATCTGAGGGCAAATGTCGAAAAGAAATTCCAGGCATAAATTAAATGAAAATGTTAATAAAATTAGCGCCCATCATTAGAATTTAATACTCAGAAACTAATGGAATTTTGCGCATACATTTCGCGATAGGGTTCATTGTATAATATTATGGATGTGAAATCATTTTCTGCCATGTTTATTGCAGAAACTTTTCTATTTTGCTTTTCTTTCGTGATATTCAAAGCATGGAATCCTTCAACGCAGTCAAATTTCTGTTCTTCCTAAATCACTTTTAGCTCTCGTTAATTCACGTAAAATCCACGTGCAAGCGCATTGATTTCTACCAGAAGGCACACAGATTCTCTCCATGGAAGGGATGGCTCTGATTCTGTGGCCTCGTTTTATGCTTGAAGAAGTTTATGCCTCGAAGCCTTTATGCCTAGCATTAACCCAATTATACCTGTAAGGCAAAGAGAATCGTTGCTGACTTAAATGGATGAGATTCTTCGAAGACTAGGAAACCGAATGGCACTCGCTCCCTCGATTTCTTTTGTTTTCATTGGCATTTTATTTCATATTTGAATGGCTGTCATCATTCAACGATTGAGTAAATCAATGGCATCAAATAAATAAGGTTTCAAAAACTCATTAAGAGCATGATGGACCTTGAATAATGTCGAAAAACTGAGCATTCCACCGTGATCATTTTATGAGAACAAGTTAAGTGTTAGTCAAACGTCCTGGTGTTGGTCAAACGGCAGTTGACAGATGACCGAGAAGGCGAATCACCGCATCTGTTGACTAAATCGCTATTTCGCCGTTCCCGTTCGACGGGAAAATCGTTGATCCGTTCGATCGCACTGTCACCACCCCCGGACTAATCGACCCGAGGGTTGGTTTTGATGCGTGAGGGTAGAACTCGCCCAAGAGAGCCCAGTGGCGGCTTGTGAATTTTAACCCTCTAGCAGGGTAATTAGGGGGGGCGGGGGCAGTTCCTCACCCTTTGCCGTCCGTCTTTTCCCATGAAGGTCTGTGGACCCGAAAAATCACACATCTTGGGTGAAGCCGACGGCGTCCAAAGGCGTCATCCTGAATCAAACCAAGGACTTCAGGCGTTCAGCAGAGCACTAAACTCACCGTCTATTAACCCCCGGTCACAAAGTCGGCCACTGGTAGAATAAATTCCTGATATTGTTGATCCGTCTGTGCATCCTTCTCCCATATTTACATTGTCATGCTATTGAAAACCTGTATTTGCCCCGCCTTAAATATCACATTACGCCATTTTTTACCTACGCGTCCTCCGTGAAATAACTGCCATAATATGAATCCAATCTCAGATTTTCAAACACCGGCCATCAATTTTGCTGAACATTTGTGGAGTGCGACGAATCGTTATTTATGCACACAAGATTCGTTTTTGGCTGCAATTGGATGGCGTTTCTTGAGCTTCGTACACACTTCAGAATTCTTTCCCTCGGATCGATGTTCGCTTGATCGCGGCGTATTGAACGAAGAGGCAAAGGTGTTTAATATAGGGTGTAGCTCGATTGGCGGATAAGTCAAAGGCTCACTCTGCTGGCGATAGGCGTCATGCAGCTACGGAACTATCAAGCCATGCATTTATAGCGTGCTACTTTATTTTTTTAAAGTTACCTCTAGATAAGGCCTTGGAAAGAGAACAACCATCATCCTTTAACGATCATCTCTTTTTATTCCCACTTAAATATTATATTAAATGAGTTTGTAATTTTCCACACTACTTTACTTCCGTGGTACAACGCGTTTCGCCAACTCGTGGCATCATCGGGCACCGCAATGATGCTGATGATGCCAAAAGTCGGTGAAACGCTTGGTACTGTGAAATAAATTCTGTGGAAAATTACAAACTCATTTAATATGGACATCAAACAATTCCACGAAGTGAAGCCTGAACGTGTAAAGTATATTATATTAAAATTCGCCTCAAAATCAGTCCGAATAATTTTTTAAACAGCTGTCTCATTTTTGCAAACAAAAGAGCTACTGGGTTATTAGACGAATATGGCGGGGATATAATAGATCGAAGGCCCAAAAGTAATTTTCTATTTCTTGTAATTATATCGGAAGCTGAGAGATACTGGTCGATGCATTTCATTTTAATCCTCTCCTAACCAATTTCAGAGCAGAAAGAAAGGATGAAATGTACACATTTGTACTATTGAGCCAAATGTTGCCTTAAAAGCTGATCAGCCCACTCTTGAGTTCCTCTCTCTCATTCTCTCTCCATCTTTTAACTCTTTCTTCACTATTAACCACTCATAATTAAAAACTCTTTCATTCCCCATCCCTCCCCGACTGTTTTGCCACATCCCTCGCCGGGGAGGAAGGGATGGAGAAGGGTGTGTAGACCTCATCCCTCGCCGGGGGGGGGGAGGGATGGAGAAGGGTGTGTAGACTTCCGGGGAGTGGGTGGGTGGATGATAGAGGCGGGCTCCTCTCTCGCCCGGACGTGGAGGGGAAAGGGGTGCGTGTGATGCATTGTGGGGCGCGCGGAGAGGGCGCGCGTGTATTGACCGAGCTTTAATATCCGGGTCACGTGGGTGGCGCTGCGACCGCAGTCGCATCCGGTTGGTGTGTTCGTGTGTGTGTGTGTGTGCGCGCGCGGGGCTAACTTTTCATGATTCGCTGGAATGTTAAAGGCGAAGGTTACGAAAATAATGTCGAGAGATAAGGAAGCCACAGATACGAGGCCATTGCTGCTCACATGTACAAGGGAAGGCGTCCCAGGATGGGGAAGGCCATTTCAGATTATGGAATGGGAGGAAAATCCAATATCGGGCTGTGTGAGAGTAGTAAGTATTAAACGTTCTGAAATACGCGTAGTGCCGAAGTTTAAAAATGAAAACGATAATTCTTTAAAAAAATTACTTCGGTTCCTGCCTCTGAAACCTGTGAAATGGCACTCCTAGTCGACATGAACAAGAAAAAAAGAAAAATGTGTTTTAGATTATTTTTAGATTTATTATGTTTCTAAAATAATTAAAATGAATAAAGGGTATTAGGATCCTTAGAATCCCCAGTTTTGTCCAGCAGGTATTTCTCATGGGTAGTCTTCGAAAATCCCCAAACGTCACCACGACTACCCTGCCATCCGGTCCATCGGAAAAAGTCTCTGTTCGCCTTTAATTAAGGGTTTAAAATAATACATGCATTAACAATGAGAATATCTTTCAGTGAAATTAAGAAGTGGGGAATTTTTACTATAACGGAGGAGAATATTACTGTTTTGTGAACTCTTATTTATTCAAGTAAAGATGACAGTTGTATTAAATTTGGTCAAACATGCTGGTCAGCAGATAACTCTTATGACCATTAAAATCGGTTAAATGGCACTACATTTTGCCAGCTTTGCCTCCAAACAATAAAAATGTTTGAATTTATATCCAATCAAATTAAATTATTAAAAATTAAATTATGGCCAAAAATACTATATCGAGTTGAGTTCTGTACCCTAATCAGCATAAATAGGGTAAATATTAATTTAAAGATCGAATAATTTCGTTCTGGTTCCCATTTAACGCACTTTGTCACACACGTTGGCGTGCTTTGTCCGGACGCGCCCCGTCCGTATCCCTACGGATGTTTGTTAGATGGTATTGTAGGGTCGGAAAAAATGCCATAAAATCGATGTCGGCGCCGTAATGATGACGGTAGGGAACGAGGGGTTGGCTCTTGGTTGGAGTGGTTACTAAGCCGCCAGCTCTGGATTGCGGTCCGCTGCCACCTCGAGATGATGACACCCGATGTCTCCGAGCACTCAGACGGTGACAAGAGAGGGCCGACTCCTGATGCATTTTCTTCTTCAAAGATAAACTGTCGCAATGTACCGTAGGTACGTACTTGTTTTCGTCATCTGACTGCGTTAGAGGTTTCATTGCTCTGGGCAATGAATCGGAGCACTTTGGCGCTTTATAAGATAACAGATTTCAGTGTAAAGTACATTTTCTCGAAATTAATTAAATCATAGCTCAAGTGGTTAGAGCATTCGCCCGGAAAGTGGAGAGATCCCGTGTTCAAGCCCCGGTCGAGGAAATTATTTTTACATTTGTGATCTGCTCACATCCGCCTTCCCCACCTCTCTTGTGTTCGTCCTTTATATGTGTTCCTGTGCCGGTTATGGTTTCCCAGGAAGACCTGGTACCCGAAAAATCAACTAGCTTGGGTGGAGCCGCAGGTGCCCAAAGTGCCTTGCCTGGGAATCGAACCCGGGACCCTCCGGTAAGTAGTCCAACGCTCTACCCCCTAGACCACCGCGACCCGCATATATATATATATATATATATATATATATATATATATATATATATATATATATATTCAAAACACATAAAAGGCGAACACAGGACATGTGGGGAAGGCGGTTTTTTGAGCAGATCACGAAAGTAAAAATACACCCTAAAACAGCTCCCTAAAGCCTTCCTTTGGTAAATGATTCGGAGCACTTGGTCGTTTTAAAACATCGCAGATCTCAGTGTAAATTAGGTTTCCTTGGTGGTGTAATTGGTAGCATATCCGCCCGGCAAGTGGAAGGTCCGGTGTTCAAATCCCGGTTAAGGAAATATTTTTACATTCGTGATCTGCTCAAAAAACCGCCTTCCCCACATGTCCTGTGTTCGCCTTTTATGTGTTTTCCTATCCCCTTTCCTTATACCTATTTCTATGTTTGAATGAATATATGTGCGCCGTATGGCGGGGTTTCGTATTTGAATGTATATATATATATGAATGTATTTGAATGTATATATATATATTCCCGGGCAAGGCACTTTGGGCACCTGCAGCTCCACCCAAGCTAGTTGATTTTTCGGGTACCAGGTCTTCCTGGGAAACCATAACCGGCACAGGGAAAGGAACTGGCCCCCCTACCCTGATGTGTGAATATTCACACGCCGTCGGGCTTGGTACATGGGTGAGCTCTACCATCACCTACTAAACCGACCTTCGGGTTGATTACTGTGTTTATGGTTTATATATATATATATATATATATATATATATATATATATATATATCATATTTAACGAAGGAGTGAGATATCGCCAGTCAACAAAAACACATACAAATGATACTCATACGTATTCCAAATTTTCGGTGGCCAAACCACATTCGTCTGGGAAAAAAATTAGCAGTATGTATATTTTATATATATATATATATAACACTTTTGTCACTTTTTTGAAAATCCCACGGACGTGCACAATAATGTAAATGGACTAGTCGACACAAACACAGAAACACATAAAAGAGGGACTCACTGGGCCTCGAATTTCCGGTGGTGCAACCACCTCTCTCAAGAGGAGTTAGGAACAGAACTCGTGAACAGAACAGAACAGTTCTGTTCCTAACTCCCCTTGAGAAAGGTGGTTGCACCACCGAAAATTCGAGACCCAGTGAGTCCCTCTTTTATGTGTTTCTGTGTTTGTGTCGACTAGTCCATTTACATAATATATATATATAATGTTTATATATTATTTGTAGCTCTATTTGGAAGAATAATGCTATTTCCAGCGTTCTGGAATTTTCGACCGGGGGAAGAATGTTTTAGCGAAAGCGTGTTCGTCCGAATAGCGATTCACAACGCTTATGGGTTTCCCCACGCTCACTTCGCTTCATGTTCGCGATTAGTTTCGAGGCGGTTAGATTGGCCGTAATCAGAGGAATCCGTGAAATCGATAGGAATCAGTGAAAGCGGTCGTAATCAGTGGAATCTGATTATCTCCACTTTCCGCAACTTCCTCGTCTCTCCCCCTCTTTCTTTCTCTCTCTCTCGTCCTTTTCCACGCTGGTGCCCGCCCCCCAACCCCATCTCCCTCCTCTCCACAGGCGAGGCAGGAGGGAGGGAGGGAGGGATCGGCGCTGCTCCGAGAGAGCACCAATACCACCCGCTGCGCTCGTCATTTCAGGGTGGACCGGACAGGGGTGTCCGCCCCCCTCCGTCGCCAGGCGGAACGGGTCCCTGCTGTCGCGTGACAAGGCGTTCACGGACTACTCGGCCGTGACGGAAGTGAAATTCCCCGGCGAGATCGGCCCCCTGGGGGCCACGCGCCTCTGCAAGATCAAGTGCGTCGGCGGGCAGTGGGTGGGGCCGCTGTGCCTGGTCGAGGGTGAAGGTACGTCCCGCACCGCAGGCCGACACCTCATGAGTGGTAGGGGTTCACGGTGTTGATGCGGATGTGGTCATTTTTGGGTTCGAGAGGGGAGGGGGAATAAACTGTCATTTTCATTGCTTTGCGTTGCATAAACGCTTATCCGCATGCTAAGGGAGAATTGTTTCTTTTTTGTGCTTGTCTGCATACCAGAGACTCCATTACCGTTGGTCGAATGTTATTCAAGAAGTTGAATGCTAAAATCAAATGATAAAATAAGTCTGAACCGGTTTCATAGGTTGCGCAAGTCACGTGACGGCGTGCCGCCTCGGGTCTCGACCCAAGATTCTCCAACACATGCGCACAAGTTCACGCTAAAAATAACCCCACTTCGAGGACGTCTGCGGTTCGTTTAATTTCGGCTTCCCTGGCAGCATCCTCTCTCTCGCTCTCTCTTGCTCCACAGTCCGAATGCCCTTTCGTTTATGTCTTATGTTTACTATTCGTTTATGTAATACCTTGTCACTTCTTTTCCCTCTCTCCATCCTTTCCACCGCTCTGAACTCGTTTTCATTTTCCGGATTTTGGCGCGCTCCCTCGATCAAATCGAATGCCCTCTCCTTCCCGGATACGCTTTCCTAGATTTATCAGGGCCAAGCGTCCGTTTCCTTTATCAGACGGATGCTGTAATCGAGATCCCCAACCACGACAAGATGTTCGCTCTATTTCCAGAGCATTGCTTCTCAACAGGCCAGGACATTTCTGAGGCTAGTGGTACCTTTTTTCGAATTATCCTTTTTTGAATTATCCTTTTTTCTATAGTGAAATTAGGTTAAATCCTATAGCCAATTATAAGACACTTAGAAGGCTCCAACAACGCTGTTTCGGTCAGCCGGTGAGCATCAGCGTGGAGAGGTAAGGGCTTGACAGCGGGAAGAAGTTACTGTTCAATGTCAAGAACCTTCAAGTTTGAAGTCACTTGATATCCAGCAGTACTACGGTGCTGACGTCATCTCGCTGTCAACCCCTTCACTCTTCCCGTTGATGGTAACCGGCTGGCCGAAATAACGTTATTTGAGCCTTCTAAGTGTCTTATTATTGGCTATAGGAATTAACTCAACTTCACTTTCATAACTAATAACTCCCACGTCTTCTTTATTTATTTTATAATGTGATTTTATCACAATGAAGCTTGTAAGGTTCTTACAATCATTTTATCTCGTCTCTGATGATTTAAAATCTATTATCGAAAGTAGTGTCCGACGTTTGAAATGAAAAGTAAGAATATCGAATGAAATTTTATAAATTCGATATAAATTGAAAATTTTACTATCAATCCTTTTGTTGATATGATCTATGAAACTATTATATTCCATTTGCGGAACAGTGCATTCCGGTCTTGTTTTTAACAAGCCAGAAAACAACCATCTTCATTTGCCTAGCTTGTTTTCACTTATTTTCATAAGCATTGCAAGCATGTAAATTCTCTGTTTCTGGTATTTTTTCTCCTAGGCGGTTAAGATGAAAGTGCCAGTTTTCAATGGGTCCAGAACCGGTCGACCCCTGGAGACTCCGACTCCCGTCTCTTACATATTCGGCTACATTCCGTGATGCGATTGGATCGAGTTTGTGCTTCTCACGCGAACGAGTTCCGTCCAATTGAAATTTTTCAGTGACTCCTGAAGTTACTTCCCTCAGTTTTCCTTCGTCTCTTGCAATTTGTGCACACCGTTCTCTTTGCACCCGATCGCCTCCACCCTTCCTTGCTCTTTGTTTAAACTGTCTGCAGTCGAATAAAATATATCCCGTCATTTGGAATTCAGGTAGCAGGGGAATCATAAAAAGCGGAAAACTTCGAAAGCGCGGTGCTTTCTGTTGCCGGGGACTTATCTATCCCATTCGGTCGAATTCTAAAGCAACCGTTCAGTTTCAAACACGTAAAATGCCGTCAAGTGGCTATGTTAGAGCGTGAAATTTCCTAAATCCGTTTTGTAGAGGATGCAATAAAACCGTGAGCAATACGCACTTTACAGAATTCCTAAACCTTTTTCTTTCCCCATCCATCCCCCCTGATTCTCCCGAGGGTGAAAAGGAGGAGGATGGCATTATGGGTAAGAAATGTGGTTGAGGTGTCGTAAAGAAGAGTGGAGTGGGGGAGAGAGCCACTGGGAGGAAAGGAGCACCGAAGCCGAGATAGCGGAGCGGTAGGGGAGGAGGAGGAGGAGTGGGGGAGGTGTCGCGCAGATCCCCGAGGAGGTGGAGACGATAGTGGGAATTTCTTGGAAAACGCCCTTACACCTTCCCTTGCAACCACTTTATTTATCACCAAATGAGACCACCTTCTTCTCAAACTTTAACTAGCGTAACGGAAGTAATGGGATTGCGCACAGTTCGGCATGTGCTCGGCATATTGCTTCAGAAAGCGATATCTTATTATCTACCTAGAGGCTATCCTCGTGCGAGGGATGAGAAATATATAGTGTTGAGAAGACGAAACATTTGTAATGTTTACTACCTTCTGCTCAAAACCAACATTTATTCCGAGCGGGCTACTACATCTGAGAATGTATCTTCCAATGATTCTTCAAATCGATTAATTTTGACCCGAATATTTTTTACCCCTACCGCAGTCGGACAATGTTATTCTTATCTCTAATCATTAGTGAAAAAAATGATATCTTAAATCTATCTGTTATACGCTTAATCCCTCTAATTTTTTTGACATGATCCCTCGTACCATAGTACGATGGGGTAATAATACCCTTTCAGCATCGATTCTAAAGAGACGTCCTACAAATGTATGTAAAGGATTTAATCTGTAATTTAACCTTCGCTCCGTGAGGGATTCCCAGTCTATCTCCTCTAATATTTTGGATACGCTATTAAGTTTATCATAAAAACGTTGTAAAATCTAGTTCCTCTACGCTACACGTGATTTAATTCGGCAATTAATCCAATATTGTGAGGATCCCATTTACACTAGCAGCAGATTCTAAATTAGGCCTGACAAGCAAGAATAACATTTCTCTTTGACTTTTTCATCACATTTACCCAGAACTCTTCTGATAAATCCTAATTTTTTTGTTAGCTTTTCCGCTTAATCCCCGTATATGTTTCCCCCGGGAGAGATCGTGAGTGAGGGTAACGCCAAAGTATTTAACTGACTCTACACATTCAATTTCGGTGATCCAGATGCAGTCGGCGTTCGAGAGGGAATTGTTCTTTTTCCAAAAATGTATCACTACGCCCTTTTTTAAGTTTAATTCTAAATACCAAGTATCGCACCGGCGTTGTAAAGCATTAAGGTCAGCTGATAAAGTGCCGTGTCCTCAGGATAACGGATATCATGGTAAATCACTGTATCGTCGGCAAATAAACGAACCTCAATAGTGACTGCGGAGTCAATGTCGTTGACGTAAAGTAGGATTAAAAGAGGTCCGATTACGCTTCCTTGGGTAACACCTCAAGTGCTTGAGAGAGGTCGGATTACGCTTCCTTGGGTAACACCTACTGCATTTGAGCTAACTCCATCTATGACTACTGTTTGCACCCGACCATGCAAAAAGTCTTTAATCCAACCCCAAATGTTTTTATCTCTGCCATACTACCTTGATCAAAAAGTCCCCGGAATAACCACCGTGTGGCGCTCCCATCGTTCCGATTTGAGTTCTGTTTTTTTGTTAAATTGGTACATCTGTTGTTGATATTCCCTTTAAATCTTAGTGTCATAACTTGACATTTGCAAAAGTTACGTAGCCAAGAGTACATCTATCTCTGTGTGTGTTGGCGATTTTTTACAATTGCAGAAATGGATTTAAATTTGCAACAACGAACTTGTATTAAATCTTGCGTAAAAAACGGATTTAGTGGCGCACGGACGTTGGAAATGTTGGAAAAGTGTTTCGGCAACGATTCTCTAAAAAAACGGTCGTTTACCAGTGGCACGAGCGGTTCAGAAGTGGTCGTGAGTCAATCGAAGATGATGAACGCAGTGGCAGACCATCGACATCGAAAGTCGGTGAAAAAATTGATAAAGTAAAAGAAATGTTGGTCAATAACCGCAAATTAACCATCAGAGAAATAGCGGAGGACTTGAACATTGCCTATGGATCCGCCCAAGACATTGTGGTTAATGATTTGGGTTTCCGTCGTGTAGCAGCAAAGTTGGTGCCAAAAGACCTCAATTTCATGCAAAAAAGAGACCGTGTTGACGTCGCAAAAGACATGATTTGCGAGGCTGAATCCGATCCCACATTCATCAAAAGGATCATTACTGGAGACGAGACGTGGGTTTATGAGTACGACACGCAATCCAGACATCAGGCAAGTGAATGGCGTTCACCAAATGAGCCGAGACCAAAAAATCCACGTCGTTTTCAGTCAAAAAAGAAGGCAATGCTGACGGTTTTCATGGATTACAACGGTGTAGTGCATCATGAATTTTTGCCAGAAGGCCAGACAGTAAACAAAGAGTATTATTTGGGCGTTTGCGTGAAGCAATTCGCCGAAAGAGACCAGAAATCGTCGCACAGTGCGTCGAGACCGTCGCACAGTGCTATCATTATTCGTAATTTTTTGACGAAAAATGCAACAAATACCATCCAACAGCCACCGAATTCACCTGATTTGGCTCCCTGTGACTTCTTTCTGTTCAATTGAGTTAAAAAACCATTACGGGGAACGCGTTTTAGCAGCCGAGAGGAAGTAATGGAAAAATCGCAGGAAGCACTGATGGACATACAGAAAACCGAATATAAAAAATGTTTCGAGGATTGGATCAAGCGCTGGCATAAGTGTGTTGCAGTCGATGGGGATTACTTTGAAGGGGACAATATAGATTTAGATGAATAAACTTGTATTTTTAATTATATGAATAAATTCCGGGGAACTTTTTGATCAAGGTAGTATGCTTTTATCTTTGTGAGTAGTTTACTCCAAGGTACTTTGTCGAAAGATTTCTTAAAATCTAGAAAAACCGCCGAAAACCGTTTCCGAAAAAAGAATATCATGAGCAAAAAACGCAAGTTGTGTCTCGCAGGGTCAACTCTTTCGAAAACCGTGCTGATTTTTCATCAATCGCTGCTGACTATTGGAATATCTAAAAAATTGAATAACATTCTTTTATGTAATAATTCTTTTAGATACTTTAACTTCTCTTGTGTTAAGACAGCAAAATAATGAAGCAATGATATTATCCTAGGCTATAGGGTATGGATTAGTTGCAGAGTAAGCTCATGATTAATTGTTGTCAAAATTACAAATTACATATGAAATTACAAATTAAATGTATCGATGATTTGACTATACATTTTACACGCAATTTGAGCGAGAGGTCCAAAATATGCCACGATCACCTGGAATCGTTCACTGGTTCAACGTTCACCACATTACCTTCTTTCTTACTTCCGTGTTTCCTCTCTACTCACAGATGGCGGGCGATTCCACCCGCTGCTGCGCAGCTGCCGCCTCGAGAGGGTGCCGCACCACATCCTGGTCACCTACAGGAATGTCACCATCACGGTGAGTGCAGATCCGCCGTGTGATGGACGGGTGGCGTCGCTGGCGGAAGGCCTCACCTCTGTCGGGTCGCCATCGTTGGCCCAAAGCAAACAATTGAATTCACACGTTTAGCCGGATTGAGCGTTGAAACGTCATCCACGGAGTCAGCAGAATGAAAATATTCCTTTGATTTGCCTTCATTACTCTTAGCGAAAATCATTTACTTGGTTAACCGGTTGATAATCAATTCTCAAGGGGGAAGCTAAATCTTCTTTCGTCTTAATTAAACTGCTTCTTAAGATTTCTCAACAAGCGCACAGCAATACGCTCGCTGGACAGCGGCGAATATTTGACTGATCTCATTAATGCATTTTCATTCATCCCTCTCAACTAAACAAATCTTGTTTAGTACGATGTCTCTGAATAAATTATCGTGTTTCATTATTGAGAGTAGAGTGAGAAAAATAAAAACATTTTGCATCGGAATAGCTATATGACACAATTGTTTGTTTTCTTATTAAAATAAAACAAACATTTGCATATCTTAGCTATAATGTTTAAACTAATGAGATACATGATGTTCAATTGAACAATTTAATTAGAGAAACGCCAGTAAAACGGGGGAAAAATGATTACTTAAATACTTTTTTCAAAGTTTCGGTGAGTCACCATTCTGTTGATTGGTCGACCTAAATCGCTCCCTCGACTGGCCCAAGAAAAGCCGCATTAGAGGTCAAAACATGTTTTTCAAGGGACTTCCTAATGCCTAAGTGCTATTGGTGGCGTGTGAAGTTCACGCATCAACGGGATAACAAGAGAAATCAGTTCCTTTCCCTGTGCCATCTTGGTAGCTCACGAATATTCCCGAGAATCACGCAGCTTGGTGGTTCAAATCGCTGCATCTCAGGAATCAAAAATATCAGCCAGCGCTCATATAGCGCAATATCAGCGCGGCATGGGTGCCGGGAGCGGTTGGTGCTCGACGCCGCTGCGCCATCGCTCTCCTCCCTCACCACCGTCGACCCTCTCTCTGTTCGCAGCCGGAGGTCGGCGCTTGGTTCCCGCACGGCGCCACGGTGGCCGTGCGCTGCAGGGAGCTGGGCGTGTACAAGCTGCTGGGCGAGTCCTCCCTCGAGTGCAGGAACGGCGCGTGGAGCAGCCGGGTGCCCGCCTGCGTCCCCACCACGCTGCTCACCAACTACTCGGGTAATGCGGGGGGAGGGCACCATCTCTCCATTTGAGAGGTCACCAGCCATCTGGGTCGATTTATGTCATCAGGTCACATGTTTACTGATTGGCACAGCAGCTTTCGACTGATTTGCCAAAGAATGGTGTGCAAGGGAAAGGTAAGGGCTTCCTGATGCCCGGAGTTAACTTCTCGTTGAAGCGTCGCCTTCCGATAAAATCATGGGCTATAATTATTTTTTCTGTGCCAGCGCAATGAAATTGAGTGATTTTTTGGTATCTAATAGTTTAATTTGTGCATGTAAACTTCGTTTTTTCCGCTATCTTTTAATCCAGATTTTTCAAAAATCGTGCCCCCGTTCCTTCGAAACGGACTGAATTTTTCTCTGCTATAATTCGTCATAGACTTCACAAGCTCTCCCGCTCATAAGAAACTCCTTCATCCCTACACTACGCATATTCTAATTCGGCTCCTTTATTTCCGTTCCTCCATAGGATCCAAAAGTACCTCCAGAATTCCCCCGTCCCGTCCTTCCTTCTGCATCTCATGCCAATTCTGCCCCTCCTCATCTCCTCCAACTTTTCCACCTGCTTCCTTCGACTTTCCCTCAGCATCTTGCTCTAATCCTTCACCACGCCTTGAATGCCTTTGTTTGTCTTCCTCTCAGCGTGGCTTATTGACTCCGTCCTTCACCAGGCTCAAGTCTTAAAAGTCTCCAATCTACGCACATTCTCTTACGTCAAGATTTGGGATTAATACATCGCTACCCTCCATATCAGTCTTCCCTCACCTTTCTCGCGCGTTCTTGCGCAGGATCCTTATCAACAATTCTTCCTTCTTTAAAAGTGCTTCCTGTGCCGCCATAATCCCATTGAAAAGGCTGTAATTATATTGTCCTTTGTTTATTCTGAAATGGATCCCATTAACGTGAAATGATCGTACTGTCCTCATTTATATTTTCCTACTTTAATGTTTATAAGGTGGCATTGGAAAGAGAAAAATCTTTCGTAAAAGTAGGCAATGCACATCTCCAATTGATCTGGCATAGACGAGCCGAGAGGTCTTTCTCTGATCTAGGACAAATGTAAGCACCAAAATAAAAAATGGGCGACCTAAGCACTAGATAATTCATGAGTGAAGTACCAAATAATGTACATTCAATTCAAGTAATTATGCAGGGGCCTTAAATGGCAACCCTCTCCCTACGGATACATTTTATAATTTCTCCGAAAAGCGCATCTTTTTCTTATTTTTGGTTATTAAAAAATCAAAACCACAATTGCTTTAGACATGGAATTAAATTCAATGACAAGATGATTATGACAATCAGATCTCAAACATATGGTTATGTATTAATACGAGTTATTTTACTGCCTTTTACTTGGACTGACCAGAATTAAACAAATGTTTTGACGGCCCTAGCTGTCGAAGCACATTGATATAATATTGCTACATTTGATGCGTCTTGCTCGAGAGGGAGATTTTCTGCTGAAACGTATTTTGGGATTCAACGTTTTAACCGCTTCCTTTTAAGGCACCGAAAAAAGCAATCCGCAATTAATTTTTTTTCCAAGTGATGAGTCATTTTGCGATTTACGAACTGCTCTTCGACGCGACATTGCGGCCCGCTATCCAGCAGATGAAAACATATGAGAACTGTCACGGTGAAGTTCAAAACACTATCGGCCTATCGAGATGTGTCCGAGTTGAGAATCCCTATCTGGAATTCCCGGAAGTTAGTTTTAACAAAGGTAAAGAGTGCTTGTTTTGAATTATGTCTCATGAATTCGAGAATATGGTTGAAAGACCCGATTTGCCGGCAGTTTGAAACTCCACACCACGTGATACCTCGAATGACGAGGCAAACAATTTTACGAGTCATTTCCGTCACCCAATGCGCAGCCGGAACTAGAGGAAGATTAAACACGCGTCGAAGAGGAGCTTTGTCTTCAATCCGACGCTGCTATGGCAAATGACTTCCCTTCTTCCTAATCCCTCCTTTCACTAATTTCAATCCTCAATCTCCTCCCTTCGCGTCCTCTACCCTGATGAATTGCCCCAAAATCAGCCGAATCTAGTCCTTAAAACGAATCATATGTAGAATGGAAATAAGAATGTCACTCTGTTTTTCGATATTCACACCTTTATTATTTAACAGTAAATGTGTTTCTTAATATTGATGGACAAATTTCGATAATTTAGCACAGTCAAAACATACACCTTTTTGGGAGATATTCCAAAGTGTAGTGGTGAACACATAAATGTTAAAACCAACATCAACTTAATCTCTGACCGCGAAATGAATTCACTGTAATGAAAATATTTTGTGAAATTTAAATTATTCATTATTTTATTTTAATGGATTTCTACTTCCGTGTTAATTTTGTTCTCACAAACGATTATACTACCTTGATCAAAAAGTTCCCCGGAATTTATTCAGAAAATTAAAAATACAAGTTTATTCATCTAAATCTATATTGTCCCCTTCAAAGTAATCCCCATCGACTGCAACACACTTATGCCAGCGCTTGATCCAATCCTCGAAACATTTTTTATATTCGGTTTTCTGTATGTCCATCAGTGCTTCCTGCGATTTTTCCATTACTTCCTCTCGGCTGCTAAAACGCGTTCCCCGTAATGGTTTTTTAACTCGATTGAACAGAAAGAAGTCACAGGGAGCCAAATCAGGTGAATTCGGTGGCTGTTGGATGGTATTTGTTGCATTTTTCGTCAAAAAATTACGAATAATGATAGCACTGTGCGACGGTCTCGACGCACTGTGCGACGATTTCTGGTCTCTTTCGGCGAATTGCTTCACGCAAACGCCCAAATAATACTCTTTGTTTACTGTCTGGCCTTCTGGCAAAAATTCATGATGCACTACACCGTTGTAATCCATGAAAACCGTCAGCATTGCCTTCTTTTTTGACTGAAAACGACGTGGATTTTTTGGTCTCGGCTCATTTGGTGAACGCCATTCACTTGCCTGATGTCTGGATTGCGTGTCGTACTCATAAACCCACGTCTCGTCTCCAGTAATGATCCTTTTGATGAATGTGGGATCGGATTCAGCCTCGCAAATCATGTCTTTTGCGACGTCAACACGGTCTCTTTTTTGCATGAAATTGAGGTCTTTTGGCACCAACTTTGCTGCTACACGACGGAAACCCAAATCATTAACCACAATGTCTTGGGCGGATCCATAGGCAATGTTCAAGTCCTCCGCTATTTCTCTGATGGTTAATTTGCGGTTATTGACCAACATTTCTTTTACTTTATCAATTTTTTCACCGACTTTCGATGTCGATGGTCTGCCACTGCGTTCATCATCTTCGATTGACTCACGACCACTTCTGAACCGCTCGTGCCACTGGTAAACGACCGTTTTTTTAGAGAATCGTTGCCGAAACACTTTTCCAACATTTCCAACGTCCGTGCGCCACTAAATCCGTTTTTTACGCAAGATTTAATACAAGTTCGTTGTTGCAAATTTAAATCCATTTCTGCAATTGTAAAAAATCGCCAACACACACAGAGATAGATGTACTCTTGGCTACGTAACTTTTGCAAATGTCAAGTTATGACACTAAGATTTAAAGGGAATATCAACAACAGATGTACCAATTTAACAAAAAAAAACAGAACTGAAATCGGAACGATGGGAGCGCCACACGGTGGTTATTCCGGGAACTTGTTGATCAAGGTAGTATATGTAATGAACCATGGTAAGTTGTTGGTTAAACTGCTCGAATTTTACCGGACATTTTTCTCGCATTGGTTGTTTCTCCATTAGCACTCTAGGATAGGATAGGATTTATTTTACGCGGTTTTCAATACACAATTTATCGCGAATTATTGTCTGTGGACACTATTTTTTCGACTCATTGCTTAAGGTTAAATGAAGTAATTTTTAATCACTTTTTAACTTTTCTCCTAGAAAATTTGATTTCATCCCAATTAAATAAATGACTCATCGTTCCACTTCAACTTCGGCTCCTCGCATACTATGACACCCAATTCATATTTCTTTTTAGCAACAGCTGCAAACGTTTTATAAATCAGAATCTTTTAAACCGTAGTTAAAGAGTGCAATTCAAATCGCTCTTGGTTGTTGTTGCAAAGGTTCCAAAGGTTGTTTGGCAAATGTTCCAAAGAGAGAAATCCCCTTCCCCCCTACACGGAAACTATTTTCAATGAATTTTCTCATTTGTGCTATGTAGATGGCTGGTGGTCTCCCCGAGTTGGAAACCTTGGAAATCACATTCCTGAACTATACAGATAATGCGGTGTTCTCTCCTTTCCTCCACGGGCCACTTTCGGCCTACAGAGGGCTCTCCGCCCACCCTGTTGGTCCGCATCCCCTCGGGGTCGGCGTCCGCTGAGCCTTCCGGCGACCTCGCAGTCTTCCCCGGGAGCATCTTGCACCTCGAGTGCCTCTTCTCCCGGAAGTTAGGCAATCCGGTGTGGGCATGGACCTCGACGTTTAGGAAATACCTCACAGGTAAGTATGAACCATCAATGGTCCGGCTCAACAATTCGCGGAATGACCAACAAATTCCACTCCAAAAATGCTCTGCTTAATTTTGAATCCTGAAACCTATTCCTACCATTCTTTCACAGTAATCGATATTTTTCCTTACTGATATCGCAAGAGGATCGCCGATATTCAGTTTATGACCCTTTTTTACAAAACAGGAGCATCTATAAATAAATGAAATAATACTTATTTTCAACAGTACATGGCATTTCACAATCCATTTCACGTATTATTTGGTGAAAGTTATGACTTACGATCATAATTTTAATTCTCATAAGATAAATTTCTGAACACTTTCATAAGAGAAGTGGATTGTTTAATCAAAGTGCGCCCGTTGATTTTTGGGTCTAGAATTAATTGGAATAAAAATTAGGGATCTGTAGGCATGATGTCCCACGATTAGGTCACTAGTGCATCGAGTGTGATTGTTGCAATGTAATGTTGGAAATGTTTAATGGGAAATGTACTTCAGTAACAAGCCCGACCTTTTGAATCTTTGCTGACTACACTTCCCATTGTGTTTCTCTAACGTTTTCAGGGAACCCATGTCAATGCAGTAGACTTATTACGTTCGTAGCGTTGCAAACTTTCGTATAAGACATGGGGAAGTCATGGAATGAAATGTTTGGAGAACAAGGATAGAAGTTTCATCTCCGCCTGGGTGGTGGAAGAACCGAGGAGGTTTCGCTATTACCACACGCCGGGAAAGTGTCATTAGTGTCTTCAAAGGATAGGGGTGTGTCTGTGTGTGAATTGTATAAATCGGATTTAAGGTCATTTCCGCGAATTCGGGTCCAGTCGTGAGGACTCCGTCGTGTACAGCGTGGTGTATAATCATAAGGATATGAGTACTCTAGGTTGCCTATAATTTAGGATGTTTCTTCCTCCCAAGGACAATTGTCTCGTTCAAACCCGTCTGTCGACTCTTGAATCTGATGGCTCGTTAGTTTAATATTCCCTTCTTCGCCGTAGGAAGATTTATTGCTATACACACTTTAGACAATGCTCTTGAAATTGTACCATTTTAAAAATGCTCTCGTAAACTCACTTAAATATTTCGGGCCAGTATCCGTGCACTTCGAGACTGGCCCGAAATTACAGCATAGTTGTTACTTTCATGTTCGGTACGATCTGAGAAATTCAGAAAAATATAACTTTTTCTGTATTAAAATGTTAGATAAAGAGATGTTAATGTTTTGAGTGCAGTGTAATACAAAAAAACTTTGAAGGAAAGGAAACTAATTAACCTAAATCATACCGCCCGAGAATAGATTATACTCATCCGACCCATGCAGATACACCCGTGGCACAAAAGCACTGCCAATTAATATTCCAATGCCGTGGTACTACAGAGCCAGTTGTTTACTGTTACATCCAATTTGTTTTTTTTATTGCATCATTTTCAGGAAAATATCCTTTTAAATAAAACGAAGGTTTTAGAAAGAGAATAAATGAGATAATTCAATCCTTCTCAGAGAATATTAAATGTGTGACTCATACTGGAATGGTAGAGCTTCGCAGGGGGCTCGAAGAGGCCCGAGAACATCCCCATGATTCCTGTGAAGAACGACCGATATGAAACCCTCTGCCGATAAAGTTGGTCTCGCGATGCCGGGTGGACTCCGAACGCTCCGAGTAAATCGCGGGGGCCACACTCGGGGCCCGTCCTTTGGATTGTCCGCGACGGCCTTCGCCGGCGGCACGGAACAACGAGGGCCCTTTGAACAACGGATCATCCCGGGTGGTGGTGATTGGCAGGTGACCGGAGGGGGGCGCAGTCGAAGTTTCTGCATCCTGTTTCTCTTTACTCCCTTCTGAAGACTTAATTCCGAATTTCACACACAGTTTAGGACACTTCATTCTTATCAAACGACATGCGTAAAAAGTGCGCGCTACATTCACTCGCCCTATTGTTTCTACTTCACATTTCGCGAATAACAACGAATAAAACCTTCGTTGGAACTATCTCGCAAATGCCAACAAGTTCTTCCGCCATGTAAGGAAAAGGGAAACCCTGTGTGGTTCTCCCCAGAGATATTTCTATTCTCCCACAAACATCGGTTCTGCGATTGCTTATGTAGTCTACCTAGCCATTTTATTCCACCGTGAGGTTGCGCTGGAAGAAAATGAAATCCCCGCAAGATGACTATGGAAGACAAGGGAACGTGAGGAAGTCCGTGAGGAAGTTTCGGTAGTCTTTCACTGGAGGTTTCCGCATTTCCCTTACGACTCACCCTCCTGTATCCCACCCATTGACTGTGACCCCTTTGAGCGGCGGCTTTTGCCGTCGTCGCGATAGAGTTGTCTCCAACGTTCGGGGACGCGAGAGGCTTCTGGGAAGTGGTGACCTTCGCCCTGCAATGAAAGCCAGCCATTATTCAAGCATCGAATGACTCGAGCGCCACTCGCTCGCAGCGCACCGCAGGAGGAAATGAATCAACGGGTGCACTCCCACGGAAACGGAGCCACGGTGATCCCTCCCTCTCTCGCAATTGCACCGGAGTGCTCGGGGGCTCTCCATAAGAATTCACGGCGGAAAAGGAAAAAAAATTCCCCGTTAAGGAAAAAAAATATTTTTGTGAATCATGAAGGCTCTCTTAAGTGCGAAATAATATACTCGGAATACATTTATTTTTTCTCATGTGTGGAAGTGGTGCAAATTAGTAAAAAAATATGTATCACGCTTTACTGGAATGTTCCACCAGCACAGGTGCATTTATGATTATTTTTAATGGTCTTTATTTATAGTCGCGGGCACCGGCAATGGTCTCGCCCGGCAATGCGTCTCTCTCTCTCCGAGATCTAAACGTGAATTGGCGTCGGCTGAATTTATTTTTGTTCTCCAAAGTGAAAGGGGGTCGAGGGTAAACATATTGCGGTTAAATGAAGCGGCAAAACGTGAAGTTGAAGGCCGAGAGGGGAAGCAGGGGTTGGGAAGAGTGGTGCTGGGAGGGTGACGCCGATAGGTGGAGGGGGATCTCGGGAGTATTGCCTATCCCTGCCACCGAGAGTCTTGGGAGGGTGCTCCCATCCTCCACCCACCTTCCTTCTTCCTTCTTCCTCGGCACTCCCCCTTTCCATCTAAAAATGTCGAAAATGTTAGGAATCTATGCATATAAGTTAATTAAATTGTTAAGACTCAAGGATATATGAACAAAATGGTGTATATAAACCTAGAATTTGATATACTATATGTACGACATAAGCTCTTGTGTAATTCTGTTTTTGAGTTTATATTCGTACTTTCTTTTTATTTATTTTGTATTCCTTCCATAACGACCCTGCTTTGTTATTTCTTGTTCACTCTCGGTCATCACCGTTTTTATAACCTATATTCTTATGTGTAATGAATAAATTGACCTCCTTAGTTCCTTTTATAAGACTAAATATATCAAACAATTTTGTCTTGAGCCGCACAAGGTTTTTTACACCACTATAAAAGGGAAAAAACAAAAAAACCTTATGCGCATATTTTTCATGGTTATGACGACCATGTTTTCTTCAAATCTTCTATTGTGTGTTTCATGGTTTATGGTCCATTGATTAAATCTCAGATATAATTGAAATTCGTTCTGTTTCGCCACCCCGTCCGGCCATCTCCGTCCGACCAGTGTGTAACGCGCGCGTGTGTGTGTGTCTATCATGGTTTGTGGGGTGAAACAGCGGGGTGGATGGGGGGGGGGTTCGAATCGCGGTCAGCAAGAGGCGGCTGGGGTATTGATTCACGCTCGGGTCACGCGGCGGCGAGAGTGCCCACCACTGCCCCCCCCCCGCCCCCTCCCGCCTCGGGGCACTAAGGGGCTCGCGCCGGCCGCGCGTGCGGAGACGAGACGACGACGTCGGGTCGAGAAGTGCTCTCACGCCACTCCACCCCCGCACGGCGACAGCCCCCACCCCCGACCCGCCGTCCCTTGAGATGGTTTTGGGACGTCCGCTGCATTAGCTCACCAGAGATTATGGAAGACGTTAAAACTTGCCCACAACGCCATGGTCGGCCTTATATTCATAATATTAAATCGGTAAAATGAAGAAAATTGACATTAAGCGTGAATTAGACACCTTGCTCCATCACGTAACCTATCTTCCAAAACCTTGAACAACTTTAAATTTTTGCATGAAGTTCATACAAAGACGCTCAATATCTTGTTCAATCCCCATGGTGAAAAAATACGTGTTGCATTTATCACGTGAAAACAGGTTCCCTTTACTGATATTGATCATTACGTTTTGCCGCAATCACGGGAAATGTCTTATTTTACGAACCAAAGATTAGCAATTTAAATTCTGCCAGCGATATATTTGGCTCCGCTTGTGCTAAACGAGAACTGACCTTAAAGATGGACGTTTCGTGATTTTTTTATACGGGGACTATGTGACTTTTATACGGGGACTGTCATTGCCTTCAAATTAAATGAAACGAAAAAATCATGCCGAGGCACGTCTCTGAGGAAATGATCAAATACGACATCATTTACTGGATATTCGTCCATTAGTCTTTCGATATGCATAATTGGTCCTCGCTTAGACTAGGAATGCGGTCTATTGTCAATAAAACTAAAAGTGAAATTTCAACATTAGTCGTGCATATTCTATTCACTTGGTAACCGGTTTTTTGTTTTAATAGTAATGTGGCTCATTCTGTGCCCTTCGTTTGATTGTTGTCCTAAATAGTTTTTAATTCGTCCTTGCACCTCATTCATATGGATAATAAGTCTATGCGAGTTCATTGCTAATTTAATTTGTCTAAGTTTTAGATAACTCGACGAGTGTGATCGTTTGTCAATCAATACTGTTTTAGTTGAATATTTGTGCTGCATTCTTTTCCGTGCCCCTAAACATTTTTGAAGTATTCTCTACATCGATGGAATTTTTTACAGCAACATGTGTTCAAATTGTGAGAGAAAGAGATCATTGTTAAAATGAAGATTACGGTTATCAGACGTATTTCCATCATTATGATCCTCTAGTTTATTTGCTCGTGACGAAAACCTGGAAATTGTCCATTTTCACTTTCCTCATGTTATCGGGAACTGTTATTTTGCTGTTTGAATACTCTCTTCCGACGACTTGCTATTTTATTTGTTACGATTTCGGTTATTGAATCGATTATATTGATTGTTTAGTTTAATGCAAATGTCACGTGTACAAAATGCGGGGAGATCCCAGTCTCCCGGGGAGATATTGACTCTGTAACATTAGTTAAGGATGATTGACTGATTTACGGTGGCTGCGCTGCTATTTAAACTATTTCGCCCTCGGCAAGGAACAGGAGTATTTCATATCCATGGTGACGCATAGCAATTGTGCTGGGTACTAAAGGTACTGCGCGCCAGAGTGACACAAGGAGCGACGCCAACGCTGTCAGCGTGGCCATCGCTTCAGCGTCACTCGCTTTGTTGACCGCACGGTAGAGCTTAAAAAGCTCGCGCCGGGGGAGGGAGGCAAAGGGGTGGGGTGCGGGGAGGCGACGGAGGGGGAAGATTGGCGGACGTCGCGTCGTTGTCCCTGAGAAGCATGGCAAGTGGCCGTCTCTTTCTCTGACACACTCTCCCTGCAGGGACCGCCTCCTCCTCCTCCCCCCTCCCGTCCCCCTTCGCCTCCGCGGTGGGTTCTTTATATAGAACGTTGGTGTCGGGGTGCTTACATCCTGCGAGATAAATGCAGGGAAATATTTTAAGTACTCTGCATCGCACGTGTGTAGCTCGTAGGGTAGGATTTTTCGTTTATTTTTGATCCCGTGAAATGTTTCTACTTTAAAATAAAAGTGTAAATATTTCACGGGAAAATAAAAGTAAATTTTAGATTTAATCTATAAAGAGTATGCTTCCCACATGATTAATATGTTGGGAAACATAGAACGAAAGGGGTATAAGCTAGGGGATCCCGGAGTGAGGGCGCATTTCCCAGGATGGTTGCGGCCTTCGGACCTTAAAGCGTCATGCGGAGACCTTTAAGTTTGGTCCTCCTCTTTGAGACGCTTGGAATAACTTTTGTCCGGTGTCTCCCTGGTAACTTTAATATTTAGTTGATTAAAGGCAGCACCACCTTAAGCGTCTATGAGACGAGCTTCCGGTCAAAGGTGATAAGAGTGAGGTTTAACCCGTGCAAATTATTTATAGAACAATATTGGACCATGAATGGGCCACTTAACCGGAAGGTACATGTTACGCGCTTATTCAAAACTGTTTCAAGTGTCTTGTGGGTGAATTGTCGTCAGTCCAGCAGTAGATAAATCCCCAACTGCTTCTGACACTATCCCCTTTTCAGTTTATTTGTCCGGAGACTTTTTCTTCCTCTTACCTGCGAGTAAAGATAACAACTTTATATTTTTCGAGGTTGATCGCAGATATTTTTGGCTCCCTGGTCCAATATATCTTATTGAACAAGTTCACGAATAATTTTATGCAAAATTGAGTGTTGACACGTACATTACTAGATTTTTGGTGGTGGTTCAGAAGACGTTGTGGCAAACGGTTCCTCCAGGTGAAATGGGAATCTCATACATTTTTTGCGTTGTCGTGGTTCGTTGCTGTGCATATTGCACGTCACTAATCGGATGCTATTTCGCTCTCCTCTTGGCCAGGCTGGGCGATCGCCCCGGAGGAGAGGGAGTGGAAGTACCGGCTGTCCATTTACTACAGCAAGCCGCAGGATTCGGGCGTGTTCACCTGCTCCACGCCGAGAGGCATCACAAACAGCATCAGCGTCAAAGTAGTTGGTAAGTTAAATGCACTACTTTATCATAAATTTGATTGTTGGTTATTTTGGCATAAAATAACACAAAATTCTCACTCAAAGAGGCGTTTAGGTACTGTTTTTTCACATTCACACCAAAGGCAACTTGGATTATTTCTTAAGCAAAGGTAATTTAGATACCCTGGAAAAACCAGGGACAGATACTCCAAAGGTGCTGCGGTAACTCCTGCAGCATAAGTTCAGTAGCGGATTCGTCACCTCTCGTTGTGCTTGCAAATAGTTGCGTGGACGCACGGTGGGGAATATCGCTCGCCAATCCCGTGACCGAATCCCAACATTTTCAACCGAGTTATTTGGTCAATAAAACCCCCGAACCTTTCTGTCGTAGAGTTCGATTTCTATAAATGCTTTCAGGGAACAAAATGGTTAACGAAATGATATGTATTATGGAAGCGTCACCACTGCCCTCACGCCCGTGCCTCGTTCGTGACCCTACGTCGTCATACGTGCTTTCGCCTTCGTCGTGGCTACAGAAACTCTATTCAAGGAATAACTGAGGGAATTCAGAACAACTCCAAAAGATTTTGGTTGCTAATCAACGCCAGACGGAAGTCACATCGAATCCCAGTTTCAGTTTTTCACAAGGATGAGTGCTTTCTGGGTAGTGGCCGTCCCTCTGCTTTTAACAACTACTTTTGCTCTAACTTCAACCTCACCCACCTCCACTCCTCTGTAGCTTCAATCCGTTTGCCCGCAATCCCTCTCCTCCATCTCAACCAGTCCTCAAGAAGTTCTGATCTATTTAACCGCGTTACCCTCTCCTAAATCTACTGGATTCGACCATATCAGTTCGATAGCCCATAACCTTCGACCTATCTGGCATGGGTGACCCTACCAGGAGCAATTATTATTACTCCCGCCAGCACAGCTCTAGGGGTCATCGGAACGCACAAGCCCTTCCACCACGTCAAGGTTGTAGTCCATGGGAGGGAATGCCTCCATAATTTTCTTTGAATAAACCTTACTCATTTATTCCTCTCCTCCATCTCAACCAGTCCTCAAGAAGTTCTGATCTATTTAACCGCGTTACCCTCTCCTAAATCTACTGCATTCGACCATATCGGTTCTCTTTTTCTCAACCGCACTGCTTCATCACTCTATATCCCGATCTCTATTCTTTCAACAGATTCTTCTCCAGTGGCACCTTCCCGTCTCAATGGAAGGCTGCTAATGTAACCCCAATACTAAAATCTGGCCGTAAATGTTTAGTCCAAAACTACCGTCCGATCTCCATTTTGCCCGTTCTTTCAATTATCTTCGAGCGTATCATTCATGATCGTCTTCTTCACTTTACCCTCCCATACATAACTCCCCATCAGCACAGCTTTCTCCCCGGTGGATCATTTCTCACTAATCTGGCCGTTCTAATATCGCAAACTCTTTTGAGCTTAACTCACAATTGGATGTTTGCTATATTGACTTCTCGAAAGCATTTGACTCCATTAACCACTCTCTAATTATTCATAAACTCAAATATCAGTACAACATAAACGGCATTTTCCTTTATTTAATCTGCAGCTTTCTCAGCTCTCGTAAACAGCGTGTTCTTATTCATGGTTTTTCTCCCACTCTTGTTTCTGTACCGTCCGGGGTACCACAGGGTAGTTTCCTTGGTCTACTTTTGTGGACCATTCGTGTTCCTCCTCTTTTCACTTTACTTAGACAACATTATTGGCAATGTTGTCCGCCGTGGATGCAATATTTTGCTTTACGCAGACGATTGCAAAATTTTCAAACAGATTGATTGCATATCTGATGCCGTTTCCCTACAATCTGCTCTTTATTCCGTCACTGCTCCGATTGGCAGTTATGCATTAATCCCTCCAAATCAGCTATTATGACCTTCTCTTTAAAGCGCCCACCACTTTCGCTTTCATACACTCTTTCGAACAGCCCTATACCAACTGTCAATTCTTACTGCGATTTAGGTGTAAATTTTTGACGCGAAGCTCGCCTTTCGCAAACACGTTCAAAGGATTGTCGGGAGAGCGATGGCAATAGTAGGCCTACTTTACCGCCACACTGATTTTCGTGATCCTCTTGCCCTTAGGACGGTGTTTTTTGGTTGTGTCCTCCCAATTTTAGAATACTGTTCACCAATCTCGTCGACCGCCTCCCCATTACTTGTTACAATACACAGACACAATACAATATCAACGGACCTCTTAATTTCTTTATTTCTATTTTCCGTGATCGCATCCCTTCCCTCAAAAATACAACCCGGGACTTTACTCTCCCATCCCTTGGTATTTCCTCTCTCCACTGCCGTCGATTGCTATGTGATATGAAATTCTTGCATAGCATCTTCAATGGATTTTTCCGTACTAACGACCTTCTTCCTCTATTCTCAATTCGTGTTGCCCCCCGGCCAACACGCAACTTGAGTCTGTTGCAGATTCCAAATTTCCGTCTCTCATCGTTCCTTATTCCATCGACATCCCGCTACATTTAAGTCCCTGAGCATCCAGTATCCTTCCCTGGACCTCTCTTCCTCCCTCAATGCTTTCACCTCCTTCCCTAAATGCCAGATCGTAGTAACTTAGCTCTCTCTGGTTGCATACTATGTGCTCTCCTGCCGTCTTATAGCTGTTCTTGACATTACTTGTTAACTTTTCACTATCGTTTATTATTTTTACCCGTTCTTTTTCTTAGTATATATTATATGTGTTGTCTGTCAGCCAATGTGAAAGCCTTTGTGCCGTTTTTGGCTGCTTTGTTAAATAAATAAATAAATAACCTCTCTTCCAATGATTATATGGGACATTTTTATCGGGCTGTGTGGCAAAAATTCAAAACAAAAACAATAGAACACTCCGGCTATTCTCTAAGTAATAACTATGAAAATTCAAATTTTATCGAGCATCTAATTGACTAGAGTGGTTTCCATGTGATGAAGAAAGGCGCTAGATTCGACGAGAGCTCGAGCAATTGGAATTTCTGATTCATAAAATCACGTGAATGTCACGAATGAACGCCCGCTCCCACTCTTCATTCCCGCACCCCTGCCTTGGTCCACCCAACCTGACCCCCGCCTGACGCCCAGCCCCCCTCCTCCCCCACTCTCTCGGTGCATATCTGTGGGATAAGACATGGGACACTCCCGTGTCCCATGTCTATTCTCCCTGAGGATGCCCTTCCGAATGAACTGGTTGCACCTGTGTCTAAACTTTACAAAATATTTAATACTGTTTGACTGGTTGGGAAATCAAAGAGACGTCCTTGAGCAAAGAAAGTTTTCTTCGCTTTTCACCACGTCCTGTTCCCCCCCTCTCTCTCTCTTTCGTCACCATTTGTTTTTGGCCCAAAATCGTTCTCCTTATTCAGTCGTGCGGAAGGTCTCCTTCGATGTCTTTTGCCCTCTTCAGCTATGAACATCTCTCAGCGGAGGTTGTTTTGTACAAAACCATTGTCCTTGAAATATAAGGCTAAATATAGATTTCTGTTAGGCGTAATTCATTGTTTGTCAATAGTATTTTAAATAGGCAATCAGGTTGTCTGAGTTATGCTTTTTTTTAGGATTATAGTGATGGTTTAAAATCATCAGTTCAAAGGAGGAAAATATCATTTTTTTTATCTTTGCATGAGATTTAAAGTTGAAATGATTTGCGAAAAAAAGAGTCGAGTTTTTTGTGATAAAACCTATAGAAGAACTAAGTCTAAAAACGCAAGACTTGCGAAAAGATTTTCATTAAAATAGGCCCTTTTTTAGGTTAAGTTTGTTTTACTAAAAATACTATATAAAAGTTCTATTTTAAAACTCGGGAATTTTTTTTATTCTAACACTTTCGCATAGATTAATTATAACTTTGCTGGAAACAATTGGAACATTGTTCTGATTGACTTCCGTTGGCTTTTTAAGAGTTTATCATTCCATTTTCAAAGCAATAACAGATTTTTTTGACGAGAGTTATAATAACCATAGATTGGTAACTTGTCTAAGTACATTCATTCGATTGCCATTGAGAGAATTATTTGCGCTCGATAAGCGAACGAGAATTAAAAGTGGTGAAATCAAAATTTGTTAGCCTAAAAAGTGGAAAGTGAGGCAAAGAGCTTTGCGATAATGTTTTAAGGTGTAGCGTACGTTCACGTACCTTGTGAAATGCATTAAATATTTCCCGATAAAAAGCGAGCGGTGAAGTGCCAAAGGAGAGGAGAGCGAGATTATTTGATCGATCGGAATTTCGGTTGGGCATGCAAATGACGGGGAAGGGTGCCCTGTTCTTTTTTTAAGTCTTAGCAAAAAGGCCTCCTGAGTGTACACTTGACACCCACACAGAAGCTCACCCAATGGCCTTAAGCTGCCCTAACGAGATGGTTTCATCCCTTCCAAGTACACGATAACCCTCATCATTCTCCGACTTATTTCTCATCGCTTTCTATTATCCGTTATCGGAATGACCCACGGCCCTTTCAAGAAGGAGACGAGGAAGCTCCAGAATCCTGTCTGAACAAATAGCAAGATTAAAGGATGGTCTTGACTCCTGATTTAATTATTTCACTAGATGCAATATAGTGTGAATGTTATGACTTTGAGGTTATTAAGTTCCTAGAAAAATGTTTCGTTAACTTATGCAGCGATATAATTAAAATTCTATCGCAGCAATATTTATCCTTTTGGACTTGTCCAATGAGTGGATTTCCTGAGCTGTGAGAGGTTGATTAATACCCTGGTATTAATTTCCTTCACTTGTGACAAAAATTAAGTTAACAATAGAATGAACAATAAGTTCATTCTGAATTCATCCTGTATTTATTTACACTTTGGTTCTTGAAATTTACGTCTGAAGTATAAATGTACTTAGATTTAACGCATTATTTACTCCAATCTTTAGGTATTTGTTTTTAAAAAATGTCTCTCAATTCGAGGGGTAATTCACGTTTTTATGACCCTATTTTCTTCAATTATATCCTTTAATTTTTTTCCTGCAACCTTTCTGTCAGGACATTCAATTGCATATCAATCACTTTGCACCCTCTGCTCATCGAGTTATCTGCGAACTTACCTTTATTGCCGCTGAAAAACTATTAGAAAAGCCATGAATAGCTTATCGAGGACCGTGACCTTCATAATATTACCTCCATTTTCTCCGCAAAATGTTTTTAAGAATGGCCGCTCCTTTTTTTATTTCACCTTGGCCTTTCTCTTACAGGGTTGTTTGAGAGAAAAACGGCGAGTCATGTTCTTAGGGTCTCTTAATGTTTTCCGCCATTTTTCATGACGTCGTTGTCATGATTCAAGATAGCGCTTCTGCGCGACGGTCCCTTTCTGCCTTCTTGAAAAACCGGCTGGTCCGTGGACCCGAGGCTCCTTGAGTTAATTTTCACACGATGTTGGGTCCTATCCGAACCGTGCGTCGCTCCCGCGAACGGACCGACGTTCACGACTCATCCATCGTATCATCCTCGCCTCGTGTCTCACTCAACGAACGATTCTACGAATTCACGATTACGATTACGATCACGTGTGACGCACGTATTCTACGAATACGTGCGTCACACGTGATCCACGCAATTGAAGGAAACGAATGACCACACGCCGTTCATGCACCGAAGCGATGCCCTTTCTTTTTAAGGATTGACAACGCTTTCCACTTTCCAGCGGAAGCTAAGCAAGCACTGTGTGGTACGGCCGTCTACGTCTTTTATTTATCAAAAGTCTCCGCGTTGTTTTGGCTCGACTTCATCTTTCTGTTTACTCTTAGCCTTAAGAAAATAGTTGGACGGCCTTGCAACTTCGAACGGACCTCGTATTCCAATCACAATTGACTTCGCCTCAGTGTTGCCAGTTGAAAATGTTATTGGATAAGTATGGCAAATGTTTTCGTATTTCCTTTTTCCTCGTGTTGCCAACGCTACATTTAAACCAGTAGAGAAAAAAGGAACACATCTAAGGACTTGCAAAACTTTCTAAAAAATAAGGCACGAGGACAAGTGGTCATAAGTGAGCACTCGAGTCCCTCCGTGCACACACACACTCACATGCTCGACATTTCCTCCTTTATGACGTAGAATTTGCTTCAATGATGTCTGTATATGCATAATAAAGATTTTTGTTTCTTAACTTAAAGATATTTTTCACGTTATACAGACGTATGCATACTATGAATGTTCATTGATATTAATTTTTAAAATGGTATTAATTTATAATATAACTGTTCCAGGAGATTCTTATTTTCTCCTTTTCTCATCCTCTTCTCCTCTCTCTCTCTCTTTCTCAGTTTCCCTTTGTTCATTTTCATTCTTACATGCTAAGTTTAGATTATGCAGGTATTTTGGCTTTGGATTAAAAGACTTGCGCCGAAAAATATATCATTGCAGTAATTCTATTGCCACTATAATTGTTTAAATGTTTTGGTCCCTTACCCTGTCTTTTTATCTCTTTTTTATCTTTCTTTTAATCCCACTTTATACTCAAGCCTCTTTCTTTCCATAATTTTATACGTAATGGTAATAAAATTATATGAAAATGTTGTGGTTTTCATTTCAGCGTCATACCTACATACATACATAAAGTAAGGTCAGGAAATTTTGATTTCACACATTTTTTAATCGAATAGGGGCGTGCAGGGGTTCGTTTGGCCGAGCTAAAAATGTTCTCATTCTCCCTTTGATGGGGCGGGAACGCCCCAAGGTCCGCCCTCCTCCCCGCCTACCCTCAATCCCTTCGTCAATTGGCTCTCAAGACTTCGACTCTCCGGGTCTTAGGTCGCCACCCACTTCCCTCCCTATCGCCCGGCAATTCCTTCTCTCGATCCTTCTATGCCGAGGCATTCATCACTCCCGAGCGAGAGGGAAAGGGGGGGCAGAAACCTTGACCCGATTACTAGGCGACGATGAAGGAGATCCGTCTAAGATGGACTGAGTGGCAGATGAAATATTGCCTCAAATTGGAAAAAAACTAAAACGGGTCGCTCTTAATTCTTATAGCGGATTCCAATTATTTTTATTTGCGAAGAGTATAACTGTAGAACGCACCGTTTTATGGATCGGAAGAGTGGACTTAATGGGGAAAATGGTGAAGGTAGTCGATCGGAGGCTTTCTAGATGAAGCCATAGGGATGGGACTGTGTGTTCTCTGCCCTGATCGACAATAGAACACTTTAGTTGGCCAGAGGAGCGGTGTCAGGGAGGGAGGAACGGGGGAAAATCGGCGATGGAGGAGTGAACGAGACTTTGGGCTCCCTTCAGTTGTGATGGGTTGTTAAATACGCTCTATGGCAAAAGAGGATGTTGGTCCAAAGAGAACGAGAGAGATTTTTCAATAAAATATAAAGTGTACAAAAATGCTGAAGAGAACTCGAGTGTAAAGAAAGGTCGTTGATGGTATTTTAGATGTACTTGGGAATATGCATATTTTTTCGTTAATTCTTTAGTATATGCGTATACGATATGTACTCACCGATTCCAAAAAACACTATTGTAGATGGCATTCTTTACACACCGATCATTATCGTACCATTGGCGCTGTATTTGGTAGTTCTCGCCTCGTCGGAAGTCAGCACGTGATATTTATCGATTGGTTCAATTTTGCATAACACGCTGAATTATTTTAGGCATAGTCTTCAATAAACATATAAAAATATATACCAAATTAAAAAGGTATAAGTACTGTTGTGTTTCGCATTTTTACTGAAGATTAAGCGATGAGGAAAGTGTGCCCCAAGCCGTTGTCAGACGACCAAAAAATCAACCGAGCGGAAATTTCAAGTGAACTTTTGCAACGTATTGAAAATGAACCTGACCATTTGAACATTGTCATCACTGATGATGAAACCTGGGTTTCTTAATACGACCTAGAAACAAATCGCCTTAGCTGTGAGTGGTACACCGACCAGTCCCCCAAGCCCAAAGCGCTCATTGTCTCGTACAAGAGTAAAAGAGGGGCCCATATTGTTTCATCCTCAAGGAAAGGCAACTATCGCTGCCTACTACGTGGCTGTAATGGAAAGACTCCGAAAAAGGGTCATCAGGACGAGAAAAGACATCTCCGCTACATGGTAACTCCATCACGACAACGCTCTACGAGTCCGCGAGTTCCTGGCCAAACGCCAGGTGCCAAAAAAGGTGCCCCCTTTAGTCCTGAAGTCGCCCCAGCACACTTCTTCTTGTTCCTTCGGATTAAGGCATTCCCGAAAGGAACCCGTTTTTCGTCCATAGAAGATATCCAATGAGCTCTAACGAGGACCTTGCCGAAACCAGGGCCCTTCCTCCCAACCCCCCCCCCGTCTCTTCCACTCTCCGTACCCAACCCTAACACCCCTCTCCACCTTTATTCCTCTCTCTCTCAAACCTCACTCTACATTCTTTTCCCTCCCATCCTCTCCCTCCCCTTCTCCTCCCCTCCTTCCCTCCCTCTCTCCCCCCCTCTCGCCCCTCCCTCTTCCCTTCTCCCCCGCTCCTAAACCCCTACCCCCCCCAATTGCTTGTCATATATATAGGATACATAACTCTGTATAGTCACCTGAAGATGACATTAAGTGTTTGAAACCCGGGTCGTGAATAAATCTCTATTCAAGTGAAATTTGCATAGTTTGTCTCCTTTCCATCATGGATAAATTTCACAAGGTTAACCCTAATACCGTTCGGTTTATTATTGTGAGTGTTCTTTTTGTGTGTTCTCGTGCTGTGTGTTACTGTCTAAGTTTTTTATTCAACACTTCGGTGTTACTTCGAAGAAATCATATATATATATATATATATATATATATATATATATATATATATATATATATATATATATATATATATATATATATATATATATATATATATATATATATATATATATATATATATATTCGAGTATTCTGATTTGACTGTTGTAACTATAAATTTTATCATGACTGAATCCCATGGCTTGTGAGGCTCTATTTTGTGAACATTTATGATCACTGTTTAAATAAATTTAGTATTTTTTCACATGAAAACTTTTATTATACTACTACCGGTTTCGACGCATAGGCGGAATCATCAGGTATCATTATTACCAGACATCAGGCATCCTCATGAGGTGTACATACCTGATGATGTCGCCTATGCGTCGAAACTGTAAATGAAGTTCTGCACGATAAAGTTATTTGTGTGAACAAATGCTAAGTATATTTAATCAGTGTTTGTTATGACTATTTAGAACAAATGCGAGCTATCGTATGAAAAACTGAATAATGATACCATAACACTATGTAATTATTGGCACACAGTAATGTACTACTGTTCTCTAACTACTGTCCTCATCCAACGTTTGAGCAAATATTAACCGATACCATTTCAAGGGTAAGATGTTACTTGATTGTGAAATCGGCAGGGTGCGATTGCTTCGTAACCAAGCCAGAGTTAGCGACCGACACTATTGCCTTCATTCGCCAGAATCCCTTCACAAACACTTCCCAATGTTCTTAAGATCCGTTGGTATACATGCCTGATCGGAAAATAGTGTAATGCATGTCACTTAGTCATTAATGTATTTTTAACAGCCTAACCATAATTTTCTTTTAGCGTTCGTTGTGTTTCTACTCGAAAACAACAGTGTGCATCATATGATCCCCAAAATACGGAGTAAGCTAGTGCATATACCGGCGTTCGTATTGTTTTGGACATTCGGCGTCGTCGTCTTAGCGTATCGGCGGAGGGGGAGAGCGGTCGCCAAAAGGTTTTCCACCCTTCAACACTTACCCTTCTCCCTTTCACAGCTGTCCACTGCGAGCCTCTGGACATTGCGGAGGTCGGCAACCAGCAGCTCGGTACTGGCTCGGGGGTCTCCGTCGCCGCGACGCCCACCGCCGCCGCCCTCGGCGTCGCTGGGTCCGCCCGGGTGCCGTCTATCGCACGGGTCGAAGGTCACCGCTTGGGCCAGACGGCCCACTTCCACTGCCCCCTCGGCTACACCCTTGACGGACCCGCTAACCTCACGTGCCGCGCCTCCGGTGAGTGAGTTCCCCATCGAGGGACTCCTAGCCCCGCCCCACTTCCACACCCTGGTTGCCCCCTTCGCCCCTCTCCGAAGTGGGCTCGGGTACATTCCCTTGAGAAAACGGACTCGCCTCCGGCAACGGGGGTGATTACAATTGGGCAGTGTCCGATGGTGACTGCTCTCTGCGGTGAAATCTGCGTGCATCTGCGGATTAACCCCTCAAGCCTCCTCATGGATGCATGACAAGAAATGATGGGTCACAAAACACTTAGAAAAAGCTGCCGTTTGATCATGTCATTTATAATAACATTGTTTAATACTTTATTTCCGAATGCATTGGATGTTTATGTGGGTGTGGTGGTCCATTGGGTACAGAGCTTGTCGACTGACCGGAGGGCCTTGGTTTGATTTCTGGGGGCGCCTCCGGGCACCCTCAGCTTCACCCAAGCTGTTTGATTTTTCTGGTAGCAGATCTTCCTGGGAGCCATAGCCGAATAAGGGATTGACCCAGATGCGTCAATTTCGCACAGTGCATGGTACTTTCAACGAACTAGCCTTCGGGTTGATTACTTTGAATGTAATGAGCGTACCCATTGTTTCAGCCATGTAATCGGGTTTCAACAAATTTAATAAATGGGACTACTCGTGCGTAGACTAGTGCTCATGCACCTTCATAGTCGAGAGCCTATTCCTTTGTCACTATGGCCTCAGTTACAAATTCGAAGTGGGGTTGTAACGTGCCCGTGGAGTTGAAACGACCCAGTAGACTAAGCAGAGCACATGTTGGTAATCCTGTAATCCTCGTACCCTGAGTGATTTCTATGTTTTATGTTTCTGAGCAGCAGGTTTCTCTTGTACACAGGGCCACTCTCCAGGTGCTGAATATCATGTTACGTTCTCTGTTTACGCGACTCGAATCGACTTGCATTCCCTGCCATTACATTTCAGAGGTTAAGGTGATTCCTGCTAAATGCATGGTTTGCATAAAAACTATCGGGAAAAGTTTCGGAAAAATAGATTAATTTCAGGTATTGCTACAATTCCTCAAAATTCGTCAAATTACTTCCCTTGAGCGTCGACACACTTTTGCCCTTGCGGCATTTCCACGACTCAAAGGTTCCCTAGTAGGCGGATTCCAGAAGGCCCTTGAGGGTACGCGTGCAAGCATCTTCGACGGCACTTCGACGGGTTCCATGATGGTGTCTTTTGAGGGAGGATTTCACTTTTGAGAATGGGAAACAACCTGCCGGTGCCAAGTCGAGACTGTTAGGGGGTTGGGGAATCGTCGTGAGCAAATAATGAATATGGCTTTCTTCCCGTTCACTTAAAACTTCCTTTGAGAGAGTTAGTGAAGTTTTCACAATTTGCAATTAATGTGATCGATCGCATTTAATGAGTCATCTCTCGGTTATACAAATGGCATCATGAAACAGAAACTTAGTGGGCATGTTATCGTAATTTTCGGTGATGATCAATCAGTTTTAATTTTATCAGCGGATAAAGACTATGTGGTAGGCGCTTCCTTTCGTGGCAACCCTCGACGGAGGCGGATATGATTCCCGCGAGGGCTCGTTCGCTCTCTCCCTC
>CM073769.1:5885867-5944110 GCA_037158775.1 Hetaerina titia | reverse complement strand
TTCGGAATCGGATCGCAAGATTCATATTTGTTTTCGGAACATCATTTTTTACTTACACGTAGTTGACTCTCTTCCCTTTATAAATTCTCATTCTAGCAATTTCTTATTCCTATATCCGTGAGCATGAAGGTTTGAGCAATTAGATTTGAGTAATTAATTGAGTAATTAGTAATAATTTGAGTCATTAGATGTTCCTCGGTCCTGCACAATTCCGCTCTTCCGTCTCCTTTCGGCATTCAATATCCGTCGTCGGGTCCAATCTGGGTATGCTTTCCAATTGAAGACGGTTTGTTTAAATCAGTGAGCTGTGTGATTTATGCCGACGCAGAGTAAAGAATTCTAAGTACAGAATGAAATTAAGCACGGCTTTATCCCTTTGACTCATGCTCTTGTTGAGGACATTTAGAAGCAGCTATATTTTATCGCATCGAAACACGGGTGTAAACAATCGACAATGCTTTGTAATAATTTTGAACCAACCCGTTTTGAATTCCTGGGAAGGAAATTCTCTTTGCTTTCGACCTGTTATACTCTTCTCTCCAGCTCACACTCGAGGTAGAATTATGAGTTTTGCGCTTTGAATCCACTTGACTTAAATTCTCCTCAGACTACATTTTAATAAAATATGAAGAGGTAGTGAGAAGTTTCACAAAATGCTTTCTGGAATTCCACGCCCTTAAATAAAAACTCTATATTTTTATCTGGTGCCTACGTATGAGTTCTGCGCCTCTTGTTAATGGTAAGAAGTCATTTTAGTTTCCATTTTTTTGTTTCCACTTAATTTACGAGTTATTTTTTGTGTATAAGCAAAGAGTAGTATTCATTCGACGGTGACAAATTCCATCCACGACCACGATACATTTTACGGAACAATATTTTTTTTATATTCCCTCCGTTTGAATTCGCAAGCAAAGGTTCATTTTCCACTCGGGTGTCCCGTCGACTTAATAGCGGGCGCAACAACTTTTCAGCAGGCTTTGCGTTAAATTGGAAACTGAAAACATTTTCCAGGAGAGATTGCGAACAAAATTCACGCTAGGTTTTAAGCGTTTTTAATTTGCCAGCTACATCTGCACAGCTCAAAAATGCACGGCCTCTGGGGTTTTAATCGTTTGGATCGGGACGAGAGGCCTCGTCGATTGTCGGGCATGGGTTTCGTTCGCGATTTTCTGTCCGCCTTTTCGCGACCCCCGAGGGAACGCCAGCGTAGTTGTTGGCGGCGGAGGGGCGACTCCGACCAAGGGTATTTGGTGTCGTCGTTTGTTTACATCGCTGGAGCTCTAACGCTGAGGCGGCGGCCCGGATGAAAAGCATCCTGGCTTTGTGGGGGCGGCGAGTCGAAAGTGGTGTAGCCGGGGGTGGGGGGAGTGGTCGGTGGAGGTGGAGAGTGTGGGGGCGGGAGGGGAGAACAGCTCCGCGACCGCCACGCACATATCGATCCCCTTCCCTCGCCACCCCCTCTCGCCCCCTCGCCTCGAAACCAACCCCTCCTACAACCACCCCTCACGAATTTCCAGCCTCCCCCCACAACTTTCCCTTTCCCCTAAAAACCCGCCCTTCCACCACCGCCTCTCTTTCACTGTCGTTTTTTATTACCCACTCGCCGACAACTGTCCTCACCAAAAATATCAAAATATTTACGTTTCCTTTTAGCTTTGCATGAAAAATATAGTCTAGACTTTTATTTATAGGCCTCTACTGAATTGCTAACCAGGACGAAATTTTTGGGAATTGATCAGGAACGCTCATCGAAATCCTGGTCCTCTTCGGAAACATCGAGAGAGAGAGAATCATCCGACAGCGATGAGAGTGGGCAAGATTTAAAATAGGTTTCCTTGATTATTTCTATCTTATTATATCTATATATTTCTATCCGTTAAATTACAATCCGTTTGATTTGACTTTTAACGTCACATGTGACTTATATCCTCCCTATAGTATTTAAATTTCTCCGAGCAATCTTGTCAATGGTGATTGATCGAATTCTCGCTTGCTCTCTTCAGCAGTAGTAGTAGTTTTTTGGGGATACGATCGACACCCGAGGTAATTTGTACCATTAGAGATGGAAGGGAAAGGAGGAAGTGTGGAGAGAAACCCGGCGTGGGCATTAGCGTACTCTTAACGAAAGGCGCCAAGGTGTCCGCAGTTTAACGTCTCATCCGACGGACGTCGTACTCACTCAAAGTGCTCTCCACAAAGCACCTCAAGTAGAGATCGGGATAACACTGAAAAATATCTACAATCTCCAGGGTTAGAACCCGAGCCTTCGCAGTGGGAAGCCTATACGTAAGCCACCGCCCCATCCCGATCCCCTGCTCACTTCAGTCACTCATTGTCAGAGAAGTTTCTTAAGAATTTCAACTCTACAAGGGAATGGTCACCATGAAAATCAGTCCATCTACAGCCAGATATTCCTTTCACACCAAATAAAGGTTATAAATAGAACTTCTTTTTTCAAATTCATACTTTTTTGGCTGTCTGAAATAATGATAATGAACAAAAGGAAGTCATTTAGGACAATGCCCCCATAGGTCATAAACTTGAATTGGTGGATCCCCCGCCGAAGGCATGGTTTTTTCTCCAAATTAAATTTAGCATTTGTTTGTTTCGCAATGATGTTCACTTTTGCTTTGTCGCCGTTATTTGCGCACCCAAACTTTACGTTATCATCAGTGATGATGGCATCATTGGCAAAACAATTAAAGATTAAGAAAAGTGTGGCATACACGGTCTGTTTCAAACTAAGTAGAAAAAATCTGGGGGAAAAATGTATTGCAGATCAAAGTACAAATTGCTAAAATTCTTCATAAAAATTCCCTTATGTATCGACCCACCAATCCTCCGCCAGTTGTGGTATGCTTCCTGTAAGGCATCAACAGGACCCTCGTTCAAGCACCTTGTCATGTCCTCTTTGACAATCGAGTGGTCCAAATTGGTACTCAAAGGGGTTAACACTAGGATCGTACTCAAAGACTCGTCACCATTAAACACCTATTCTGAAAAATTCGGCTATCTTTCACAGTGGTCCAAGAGATCCAGGACAAGATTGTCACGCAAGTAGTCTTCTGACAGCACCTTGGGGGACCATCTTTGCACACTTTTCTCATGACTTAATCTTCTCTAAGAATACAATGCACTGTGATGTTCTGAATGTTTCACTCTTTTGCTAACATCCTGACACTTGAGGGCCCATCAGAATTGAGCACGTGTCTCACTTTATACACATTTTCGTCACACTGTGTTTTTTTATGGATGTCCAGTGCATTCCTCTTCGTCAGCCCTCTCCCTACCCTCCTTGGGATATCCTCTGCAAGAAGAAAACCTTCACTTGGGATGTTTCTCCATCTCCATAAGCATCCTTAGCAATGGTTATCGTGCCCCAACCCAATTTTACAAGCTCAATGCAGAATCATTGCACATCATTGCACCATGGAAAGTCGCATCGTGAATTCGTGACGTGACTGTCGAACAGGGGTCCACAGTATAGCGGCAGTCCGCATACTGTAAATGCCCATAGTTAACTGACGTGGGTCGCGTTGCTTTCCCAAGATTGCCTCTCCCGCCACAAATCACCCAACTCCAGCCATCTGCATTGCTGGCACAAACCATTGTACTTATTTTTGGGGCAGACCCTTATCCCTCATTCTTATACCTGTACATTTCTTTGCAAATGAGAATCCTTGGTAACCTTTCTGAGGTGCAATAAAACATCATCCCGAATCGTACTATACAGATTTCACACAAGGAAAAAATCGTCTTTCTTTGACACCCAGATCATATTTCCGGATCACTTTGCCGAGGTAAGCCCAATAGTAACCGCCAAGGTCCAAATTATTTCATGTTTTTCTTAAATTGTGTATGTGGAATACTAAGGCGTGTGTGGAATTACAAAGTCAATCATTTGGTTTGATTTCAATAAATCATGGTTATTTAATATTCGACTATAATTGATGGAGTTGCATTCCATTCCTTTCGAGCACGGCTTCCAAGCTAATAAACTTGGACTCTTGCCCGAACGTAATGCGCAAATCACTCGCAGCGAAGGAAAGGCGTCGCCCGAGTTCGCTCCCGCATCGAAAACCGTTGCTAACGTTCGTGTTCAATGTGGGCGCGACGAGTTTGGGATTGATCCGAGAAGATTATGATTATCTTAACCCCAATACTTGGAGGACTGGACGATCTACATAAAACCAAAGTATGTTAAAAAGAAATCGTCATTATATTTTAATGCGTTTATTCTGGAGAGATAGATATTCATATTTCTCCTAGTGAACAACGATAATATAGTTAATAATAACTAACCTCTTTTTCTTACCGGTAAATGTGAAGGAGCAGCTTCGTGAACAAAAGAAATACGATTACGTGCTGCCGAATTGAAATTATCTATTCTAATTTTTTACGTTTAGACGACCTCTGAATCAACTTAATGGACTATTTAAATATGCAAGGAACGTAGCTACGGTCGTGAATCAATGTAAACAAAAAATGCCGGGACCGTAAACTTGAATGTCACTAAGTAATAAGAAAAAAACACACAAATCAAAACAAATAATAATAATAAAATAAATAAAAAATAATGAAACAAACTCACAACCACTCGATCACCAGGGTGTGTTACGAAATAACTTTCACTCTCGTCAATCACATTCACACACACACTCAGGGTTTGCAAGGATCCTTCCTATGTCAGTGACCCGTCAATCACACAAATAAATGAAAATTATAAAAGGATGTAATGAAACAGAAACAACTTACGTGAATACACAGTCACTCAATCACTCGAAAACAAGGACCTTTGTGATTCACAAATACTCACACGTTCAGGGTTTGCCAGGATCCCTCCCAGGCTAGGGACCCACCAATCACACAGAAATAACTAAACGGAAAATAAGGGACTTCGGTAAAAATTGAGTGATTGCGTTTTTACCGAAGTCCCTTATTTTCCGTTTAGTTATTTCCGTGTGATTGGCGGGTCGCTGGCCTAGGAGGAATCCTGGTAGACCCTGAATGGGTGAGTGCGTGCGTTTCACAAGGGTCCCTTAGAATGACGCGAAGATCGTCATGACGATGAAGGTACAACTTCAGTACAAATTTTTATTGTCTTCCGTCGAAGAGCTGGGAACAATTAATCTTCGATTTTTATTATTTTTTAATTGTCCTTTTAATTTAATGTATGTATTAATTTGTTACATTTATATTACTTTAGCATCGCAATACATATGTTCACTTACTAACGAAAGTCTTTTTACAGAATCTATCAATTCTTTTATTTCTAATGCAACGCTTGTTTTCACAGTATTGTAAAAATGGAATCACAAATTTCATGATGGTGCCCAAACCCTCAATTGATATTTGCAACTAAAACGCCACAGTTAAAAGCTATGCGGCCCATGTCATCCGTAGGTTCAAGTTGTTTACGGCATGATTATACCCGTCGTCGAGGGTCGAAGGGACGCCGGCTCACGCATCCGACGACAATACCGTCCCTGCTTGGCGCCGGGTCACCCCGGGTCACATCCGCGGGGGCTAATCCGCCGACCCCAGTGGTGTGGCTCCACCCGCCGCCGTCATGGGAGCGTGGGATTGAGGGGAGGGGGCGAAATCACTCCGCCGCGGGCGGTCCGACCTCGCTCTTTCTCTCCCGACTGAGTCGACCCAGACTGTTAAGCGGTTTCATCTCCCCGGCATATATTATGTATGCATGCAGAATGTGGGACTCCTAATACGCCTGCCCCTCAGTCTGACATGAGAAAATCAGAGTGTCCTGTATGAGTCTCCTTAATTCTATTTCCGCGCCTAGATGAATTCCCCGTTTAGTTTCTCCAATATCTCGTGGCAGTTATTTCCTACAAGTGACTGTTGTTCAAAATTTTACCAAAATCTCTCTGATCTTCCGGTTTTTTCATAATTACCCATACATCATATTCTGTAATCGGCGCATCTAAGAAGAATTTCCAACGAATATTACAGATTACATCGGATCGCGTGTACTTCCTCTTACTTGCGCTAAATTGCTTCCTTCATCTCTTCATAACGTTTACCTGCCTTCACGACGTGCAAAAATGCTATTTTCTTGCTTCTTCTTCTCCAACTACCTAACATTATAAAGTATAATGATAAATTACTGCGTTTGCAAAATTCTCCGCACGTCGTATTAAGACCAAGAGATCGTATTATATAATCTCCTCCCGGTGGTTATTTGTCTTCGAAATTCTCTCAAAGAATTATTATATTATTTTTATTTATCTTTTTGTTATGACATCACGTAAAAATGAAGAAATAATCGGAACTGCGATTCCTCTTGTAATGGTAGAGTTGTGTACACCAAGTACAATATGATATAATCCATCCCTATTTACTAAATACAGTGACGATTTGGCCCACAGATATAAAGGGCATGTCCCAAAAGCAAATAGAATAAATCTGGAAAAGAATGTTAGGAAAAGGCTGGTCAAAACTTTAATGCAGAGCGTGGTTTTGTATGACGTAGAAACATGGTCACTGAAGTAGGGTGATAGGCAGAAACAGAATTTTTGGGAGAAATCAAAAAGAGGGAGGGCGCAGAGCGTTTTGATTGGCGATGGGATGTTGAGGACTGTGATAGAAGGGAGTATGTTAGACAAACGAGAAAGGGGCAGGAATAGGAGAGTCGTGTTGGGCCGAATGAAGGAAGGGAGGAAGTATTCGGAATTGAAAATGGTGTTTTTGTACTGCTGGATGTCAGGTTATGTTCTGTTAGGAGGGACAAAGGAATTGTCGCTGTCCCTTTTGGCAGCTCGTGTCCATGGGAAAAACATACCTTAATCGCTAGAATACCAATGATTCATACAATTGTGCACGATAGCAAATGAACTTACGTAAATTGGGTTCAAATATCTACGAAATACCCATGTATGTATGCATACTTCATTTTATTTATGTACATATATAATGCAATGGACTCAGTTTCCCGTTAATTTGGGTACAAATCTGGATAATATTATATACCATGTACATTTATTTATTTATATACCACAGTCATTTGTATTTCACAATTATCAACCCGGAGGTCGGTTAGGAAGGTGATGGTAGAGTTCGCCCAATACTAAGTCCATCGGTGTGAGAAATTCTTACCTTGTACTGTCCATGGTTTTCCACGAAAATTTACTGCCCGAAAAATTTCATAGCTCAAATGAAGCTGATGCTACTCAGAGAGGCGTGCCCGGTAATCGATCCCGAGGCCACCTGTCAGTAGCCTAACGCTCTACCCATACATGCACAAATGTTCTTGTCAACAAGTGCCTATGTAACAACATCGTGGTTATTTGAAGCTTATCAATTGTATTTTAACATGCATTTCTTGTCAAACATTTAAAAACTAAATCATAGCTATGGTTTTGAAATAGTATGATTCCTTTATAATGCGTATAGAAATACTACCTGGTTTGCAAAAAAGTATCGGGAAAGCAGATTTATTTCTGATGTGGCTGCAATGCTTCAAAAGTCTTCAAAATACATCCCTTGAGAGCGTCGACACACTTTTGTCAGCGGCTGTTCCACGACTCGAAGGCTTCTCCCTGGTAGGAGGATTCTGTTAGGTCCTTAAGGGTACGAATGCAAGCCTCTTCGATGCTACTTACGCTCCCCTGGTGGTGTCCTTTGAGGGAGGATTTCACTTTTCGGAATGGGAAATAGTCTTCTGATGCCAAATCTGATCTATCAGGGGGTTGGGGAATCGTCGTGATGCCGTCGAAGAAGGTCTTCGTAAGCAGGCACTTTACTCTGCTCTTTTGGTCGTCCGTCAAGACCTTCGGGGACGAGTTTAGCTCAGGTCTTTCGCATCGCCAAATTTTCATTGATATTGGTGCGTGCTGATATTTTATCAATGCCAATACGATCTGCGATCATGCAAACACTTACCCGACGGGCTGAATTAAGCACTTCACGCACTCGTCAGGAAAAAGTTGTTACCGATACTTTTTATACAAACCTTGTAACTCCAGTCATTCTCGTATCTACACCAAAGGATTGTTACCGATACTTTTTATGCACCCCTTGTGTGGAAAGAGAGACTGAAATCATTATAAGGCGTGAGTTAAATGAAGATCGCACGTTCTCGCGTGCGTTGAAGAAGGAAGGCCGCTTGGGGATGGATGCCCTGCACGACCCTCTTCTCTCACCAGGACGCTGGTCTGGGCGGCCGCCGTCCTGCGTGGCCATCCAGTGTCCTCCGCTGCAGGTGGACGACGCCCACCTTAGCGTCGTTGAGCAGAACTCCAGCTACGGCGGTCGTGCTGTGTTCCAGTGCTCGTGGGGCCACGTGCTCACGGGACCCCCGGGCCTCGAGTGTGAGGGCTCCGGCACGTGGTCCGGCCAGGTCCCCTCTTGCCAGGGTGAGTCTCACACCCCCCCATCCACCATTCCTCCTCCCCCCCAGCCCCTTCAGTCGCATGCATGAACTAATCTGCTATGGTTCGTATGGAAATGTTTTCCTTGCGAGTATTTTACCATTCTGGCGGTATTATTTATTTCGCAAACATAACTTTCCTCAAACTATAGAACGTACTGTGTCCATAGATTTAGGTGGTCGAGTTAATTAATAGCTGCTGACGTTTCTGAAAATATGGAATTGTATCCCATTAAGTATTTAATGCATGCGAAACCCGACACTAGACAAAGATAATGTGAATATTTCCAGGTTCTTTTTGTTTTCCTTCCAATTTCTCAAAAGTTTTACCGACCGAATGACGCGTAAGATATGTCTGCTCAAACCCAACTCAAATCTAAACGTAACTATTTGCATTTGAATTATCACTATAAGGTGAGTTCAAAAACTTCGTATCACGACTCCTACTTAGTTTTATCGTTGTCCATTACCGTCCTTCGACATCATTAAACTTTTTCTATGTGAATGTGCTCTGAAATTTCAGTTTTCACCCAAATTTAATGGTTTAAAATGCTTTGAGTTGTTAGAAAATTTCCAATTTTAATAATTTATAAATGCATCTTCTTATGAATTACCATTTCTTTCTCTTATTCGCCATTGGGTTTTAAAGTTATCCGTGATGAAATGACGTCCTTACGTTTTCTCGGTTATAATAAAGAATCAATGAAGTTAACAGTAGTCTATGACCACGTTTAACCTTTTCATGTAATTCTTAAATACTTTTGAAGTATGTTATCTTCTCTTTTTACATTTAATTTCGTGTTTTTTATTTCCACGGTCAAATATTGTCAGTGTCGATTCAGTAATCTAAAACTCGTGAAATGGCCATTTGAATCTCTTGATGGAAAAACGTCGTTCATTTACGTCGACGTCACTGTTGGTGGCTTCTTCAACTCATCAAAATACATGACGTTCCCGCAGAGGTCGTTGCACGCAATTGGAGTCACACCATCGTCTGCTTGTTTTACAAAAGTAAGAAATATATTTAGAAAGCTAAAGTTTATGATTATGATCGCGATATACATCCATAAGAAATTGCTTAAGTGGAAACTGAAATCTTTGCCCAAATTATTCGATGAGTGTTCTAGGACATACCTAAGCGATATTGCAAAATTCTTGTATTTTTCAGCGATGTAAGTAAAGTTGAAATAAATAACATTCCATGTTTTATATCTCTAAAATTACGGTCTTCTTTTTTCCTCCAGAACCAAGTTAAGCACGACGCAAAGGTCCACACAATAGGGAATACTAGAAAATCCACACAGAAGTGATGCAGGAAAGTCATTAATTACATTCACTAACAAGCATTTTGGTGGAAAATTATGAAATGTCGTATTCAATAAAAAATTAATTTTAGAACTGAATTTTATTGAGTTTCTCATTAATAATTTTTCAGAGTTAACACTTAATCAGCGGCACTGCTTCCTTCGAAATTAATTTTGGGGCCGTATTATCATAAAAACTTGGGTAACCGCTGACCGGAAGTGTATTGCTTACTTTCCTCCTTCGACAAATGGGCGTTTGGAGAATTCAGCAGACAAAATAAAAAACACGGCCACCGACGACTTCTAATTTGAGTGCTTTCAGAGTCTACGCGACGGTGCGCTCGCTTCCGGGATGCAAAGCTCACTCTTCCATCAGCGAGCCTGGAAGGAATGTTCTCGTCCCCTCGGGGGAAGGGGATGGGGGGAGGAGATTCGTGCCTCCCGGCCGTTCTCGTGGCCCCTTTTCGACCCCCGCGGGGACCCCATTCTTATTCTCTTTCTCTCGCATCCATAAACCTGCATTGGCCCAGGTGCAATTATACATTACAGTATCACAATAAACTAAACTCCGTAAACGTAATTAAAAATTCCGCAAAATAATTCCATACAAGCGCCAAGAAAAAAATTTAAATAACTGAAAATTCGTATATAATACAATAAACATAAAATACAGAACTGTAATTGAAACTTCTGTGGTCCACGGATCCTTACATTGTATACTTTGGTTACAATTAAAACGCGATCGAGGCATAACAATAGGGGCGACACCTTTGCCCGAAATCAAAACAAATGAAAATTCCTCAAAGGCTTTGAATCTGAGGGTCTAAACACAGATAAGGATATCGAAAAGCGCAGCACACGCTACCTGTGTATTGTGCGATCTGTGCTCTAGATATTGCTTCAGCAAAATCAAAATCACACTTCAATTAGTTCGTTTTGTAAACTATCGGTGACAATGACTACATAGAAATACACCACACGCATATGTAATAATACATATATATATATATATATATATATATATATATAAACTTGGAAAAGACGCTCTCCGGCGACGCACAAACACACAAACACTAACACAAAAACACCACACACATAGAAACATAAAAGAAGGACACTTACATTGGATATTTACGTTTCGACGGCACGGCCGTCGTCATCAGATTCTGATGACGACGGCCGTGCCGTCGAAACGTAAATATCCAATGTAAGTGTCCTTCTTTTATGTTTCTATGTGTGTGGTGTTTTTGTGTTAGTATATATATATATATATATATATATATATATATATATATATATATACTGATAAGTCATAACAAACACAGAAACCAAAACACAAAAGAGGAAAAACTCACTGGTTCTCGAATTTTCGGTGGTCCCACCATACAGGATATATATACTACCACCATACTACATATATATCAGGAATATATATATATATATTCCTGAGAAGAAAGTGTCAATCAAACACCGTCTGTGTAAACAAAAGAAAGGAAACACAATTGAAGAGTTACTTTTTTGCAAGTGCACAGTGGTCCTGGCAATCTTCCCCAGTGTGCAAGGCAAGAAACGTAAATCCAATCGTAGTTTTCGCACTGATGGCAATATCTGGAACGACCATAAATTTCTAGAAAGAGTCTCTTTCGAGTGTTTCCTCTTTTGTTTATGTTGTTAGGTTTGCCACATTCTTGTGATGAAAAACGTTTCACACACCCCATTGGTATAATTCCTTTCTGCATTGTAAAATTCGTGCGACCGATGTTTCGCAGTGGTGGAGTGCCCGCCGCCCTTGCCGCCGGTCAACGGCCGCCTGCTCACCGAGGACGCCGTCGTCCAAGGCAGGAGCCGACGCCGGTCATCCACGGAGCGCCGGCACCACCAGCAGCAGGAGAGGGGCGGAGGGGGGCGCAGGCGCGGGAGGAGAGTGGAGGAGGAGGGGGGCGGGGAGCGGCGGAGGGGGGAGGGGCGCGGCGGGAGGAGGCGGAAGCGGAGGAGGAAGAGGAGGAGGGCGGGTCGATACGCGGCGGGTAGCGCGGTGCAGTTCGCCTGCTCCGAGGGGCACCAGCTGATCGGGGAGCCCAGTATCCTGTGCACTGAGGCGGGCGTCTGGTCCCATCCGCCGCCCTTCTGTAAGTGGGGCACCGGGGGTGGGGGGGGTCTCTTCACCGCACAACTTGACAGGGGTAAGGCTGTTTGCCAAATTTCGAAGCCAATATTGCGGTTCAATCGGACCCGCTCGCTCGATGCCATCGCTTCTTCATCTGACAAATGTATCATTTCTTTGCCTTATCAATCTAGCCGTGTTCGGCGTGACTGTGTAAAATGAAGAACATGGTGCGCACCGTACGGATGTGCAGCTCGCATGTCACCTTTCCACTTGTTTATTGTCATACAATGTGCTTGTCCACGCCAAGGCCATCACAATCCATTGTCACTGAAGTAAAACAAAACAATGTATCTTTCCACCATTTTTTTTATTAGGTACGACTAGTTTCAAAGCATCCTGAGGATGATGCGTTGAAACTAGTCGTGCCTGATAAAAAAATTGGTGGGAAGATACATTGCAATATATGCAAATTACCCAAAGCCGTACTCTTGGGGGCACTAGTTAGGGGACACGGGGGAGGGTGCAAAGAATAAGGATAACAAAACTGCACACAATCTCTCACTCCGGTATTTGAAGTACAAATTGACCGTCGCAAGTCGCAAACACACACGCACTCAGGGTTTACGGGGAATTTAACCCAACGGCAGGGACCCTTCACTCAGACAGACGTAAAAATAGAAATAGTAAAGGAACGGCACGCACTCCCTCACTTCGGTATATGCATTGCAAATTGACCGTCGCAAGTCTCAAACACACACGCACTCAGGGTTTACGAGGGTTTAACCCAACGGCAGGGACCCTTCACTCAGACAGACGAAAAAAAAAGTAAAGGAACGGCACGCACTCCCTCACTCCGGTATTTGCAGAGCAAATTGACCGTTTGTGAGTCGCAAACACACACGCACTCAGGGTTTACGGGGCTTTAAACCCAGCGTCAGGGACCCTTCACACAGACTAGGAATACGGAAAGGGAAGTACACTGTGATGCAGTGTACGTGTGAGTGTGTGGTCCCTGGCGAGGGGTTTTTTCCCCCGTAAACCCTGAGTGCGTGTGTGTTTGTGACTTGCAACGGTCAATTTCCACTGCAAATGCCGGAGTGAGAGATTGTGTGCAGTTTTGTTATCCTTATTCTTTGCACCCTCCCCCGTGTCCCCTAACTAGTGCCCCCAAGAGTATGGCTTTGGGTAATTTGTATTTATTGCATTCATTCGGCCGTAGTACGTTCCCTTTTGCTTTACTAGGAAGATACATTGTTTTTTCACGTTAGTGACAAAGCATTTCCACATAGCAAGGCCTGAAATCATCGAATCAAGTGTAATTGTTACTCAAACCATGTAAATAAGACCTGTTCGTTCGTTTCTCTCCTCCCTCACCCCCCCCCCCTGGCGACTCACTCCCGCGAGAGTGAGATTACGTCAAATTATGCCCAGTACCCCTTTCTCAAAATTTCGCCTCCATCTCCCCTTTCCATGCTGGCCCCGTGTATACGGACACAGACTGGACTTGCACTCCTAGGTACACGTAAAGTTTACCTGATGATGATGCCTTAAGAGGTGCTGAAACGTGGGTTGTATTCTAATGAATAAGTGGACATTAAGTACAACCTGTGGTGTTAACTTCATTTTATTGGCAATTGAATTGACAGCATAGAACGTTAGTTAAATAAATGTGAGGTGTTGGGAATTTATTTAGCCAGAGAGAAAAATATGAGATTTTGAAAACCGTTTTCTAAATATTGATATGCTAACAATATTGAATTTATTTACATTTTAAACTTTATTTTTTGTGTCAGTTGTTTATCGAGGTGGAAAATGAATCAATTAAACAGTAATATTAATTGAATCAATAAAAAGTATTTTAAAACGCCAAAGTCTGAGAACTTAACTTACTTACTCTTTATCATAAAAATCATTTGAGTGATACGGGATCATTAGTCATTTCCGCGAACTTTCTACTTTCCTCCGTGTCGTCCAAAATATTCTCTACACCCTTCCTTACTCTACCTTGTTTATTGTCCTCTCTCTCTGCCAGAGTCTGTATCACCAGCTGGCTCTTGATATCTCCTATTAAATCATTTTTCCTACTTGCTTCGAATTTCTTCCAACAAACCTCTCTCTTCCTTGTCTCACCCTGCACTTTTTAGTTTCCCTCACCTTTCATCAATTTCATTTTATCGTAGTTCAATGGGATTTTTGAAATTTTCCTGACCTCTTTATAAAATTAAATTGCGAAGCTAGAGCAAATTGGATCGCGTGCAACGTAGAGGAGCTAGATTTGTAAAGCGTTGTTGTAATAAAATTAGTAGCATATCCAAAATATTAGAGCAGCTATGCTGGGAATCACTACCGGAGCGAAGGTTAAATTACAGATTCAATCTTTTGCATACATTTGAAGGACGTCTCTTTAGCAGTGGTGTTGAAAATGTACCGTATTATTACCCACGTCTTACTACGGCAGGAGGGATCATGTCAATAAAATTATGTCATGAAGATGTCATTTTTTCCACGAACGATAAGGGATGAGATTAGCATTATCCGACCGCGGTAGGTGAAAAATATTCGCGTCAAAATTAGTCTGGTGTGTATGATATTCACCCTGCAGGGTACTAAAATATCAAATAACAGCATTTCACAAATCTGACTCCTCTACGCTGCACGCGATCCAATTCCGAAATCAATCCACCTTCGTGAGGGCCACATAAATTAGCAAATATCCTCCCACTAATGCTCCCTCCAAAATCCGCAGGCAAGGTCCGGTGCCCGTATCCCGGTGACCCCACCAACGGGCGCCTCGCGCCGCTCAAGTTCTTCTACGAGCCGGGCGACAAGATCGCCATCTCGTGCGAGGCCGGCTACGTGGCCCGCCTCCCGGACGTCCGGCCCGTCTGCCGCCCTGACGGAACCTGGTCCGACCCGCCGCCCACGTGCCGCAACTACCAGGAGGTGTGAGGGGGGACGCCTCGGGCCGTTCCGGCGTCGTCCGCTGGTGTCTCTCGGGCGGCGATCGAGGGACCCCCGGTTGTGGGTGTTCGCCACGCCAGGAGTGGTGCCTCTTCGTTTCGGGGGGCGCCATCCCTCCCCCAACCAGCGCCACCCTTCGAGGGGGTAATTGGCGATTCCCCCAATGGCAAAATGACGACGTCGCGATGCCCATAGCCTTGCTCGACGATGACTTCTCACGGATTCCTTCGAGCGCGAGACCCATCCGTCTCCCGATGGAGGAATTAGCGCCCACCCGAGTGGCATAACACAAAGCCGAGAGAGAGAGAAAATGAGTGCGGGACAGGCCGGGAAATGATATACCTCCTCCCGGGACCCATCGCCTGCCATCTGTCCCATTGTTACACCCTTTTATCAAAATGAAATCTTCCACTTCAGAGTCAGGTAAGGGGATTGAACATCGCCAATGATCACCACAGTCGTAGTAGTGGTGACGTCATAGATAGTCATTTACCCCCTCCTCCTCTTGTCGTGTCTGAAGTGCCCTCTCCACAAAAGAAAAGTCTGTGACGTCATTTCGTTTGACGGATGAATATTCACGTGACCATAGACTCGGGAGATGGAATGCACCCCGCCGCCACACGCGTGTGACCCCAGTAAGTGTGTCCCCGCTGGAAGTGCATGTGTCCGTTGGCGGCGGAGGGGGGTGGGGAGTGCTGCTCCACCGTGATGGTGGCCGGAGGAGGGAGGCTGGACGTTGAGGACAGAACCGCTTGCAGACCCACCGTGTGCGGGATCGAGAAGAGGTGTGCATGGGAGTGAGTTTCGCAAAGGTCGCGAATGGATGGGTCGTGAATCGTAATCTTCCGGAACGGTGTTCATGGAGTGCTCCGCGTTCAATGACATTTTGGTGACCTTACTCCTCAAATAATCTTGACTCGTCAGCCAAAAAAATGGCATATAGAATACAAAGTCTTGTGAGCATGAAAATTTTGGAAGTTGTTCGTTTTGTGTAGGATGGAGTCGTCAAGTATTCCGAAAGTTCACACACGGCATCCCTCGGCTCTCGCAAGAGGTCACTCTAAGCAAAGTGGTATGAATATGAGCCGGTTTTTTGTTCACCCAACAAGAAAATGATATTGTTAAGAAAGTGCTGGCAAACACAAAGTAATTTTGTTAAGTTGTGGAAAAAAATTTCGGATGACGTTTGTGGAAAACAGTTTCGTAGATTTTAAAGAGAAGTTGCGTGTATGGAGACTCGGGACATACAGCAGTGAAAATGGAAAAGCTTTCATAAAAGGGGCATGAATAAGTTTCGTTTGCCATTCAATGCGTACCGGTTGCCATCCATAGTATTTTTCTTCCCGTAAACGTTCTTCTGTCACGCTTTGTGCCCCCACTAAATTCCACTCAGCACTTCAAACCCCAAAACGGTGTGAAATTTGGAGGTAATTTAACGACCATGCTGTGCTAAGCCGACCGTGCAGGATGCCGCGGTACAACTTCGACGCCCCTATATTCTGCGCTTGGGCCAACGGTCATACGAGTCCTCTTTTAAGCCACCGATTCCCACAAAAAGTTCCCGTCTCCCTCGGTGGGATCTCTGCCCCCCCCCATCCCTCCAGGTGGTGGCGACGGGGCACCATCCCCCAGCACATGCCTCCAGCACCTCACAACTCACATCAGATCCGTCGTGCCAGAGATGGTCTGCCGTGAATGTTATCTTCTCCGGTAACAGTGGACTACCCCAATAACTGACTCTGAGCAGTGCCTGATATGACCATTTGGTAATGTGGAAACCAGTATAGTCCTCCATCAATAAATAATATTATTATCACCATTACTGTCAATAAAATAATTGAAATGCGTTTTTGAGATGAGTCTACTCTGTTATCGCTGAGTCCTTGCGTTATTACGACCACCCTTCCGAGTGGTCCGAGATATCGCACCCATTTTCTGTCTCTATGAAATTTTCCGAATCTTTCCTTCGTCGTTGTGGTAAATTAGAAGGCAACGTGATTGGCAAAAGACGAGATGAACTTGAAGCTGAAAAAGGGTCTTAGTTACTGGTCAGCCTTCAATATAAGGACGGTACATCTATCCTGCCCATTATTAACTTATTTGGCTGCTGTTATATTTAATGTATTGAGTACGGTTTGGTATTAGTATTATTCCATTAATGCTGCAAAATAAACTTTTATACATCGCCGAGGGACTTTCAATCCACAAAGTATGAGGGATGATGCTCTCAACCATCTAGCAGAGGCTTCTCCGTCTGCTGAAACATACGCAAGGGTCTAAGCATAGCAGTGGCGCAGATCGTCCCCGAAAGCTACTCATCAGCCGACTCCAATCGATCGCCCTCAGCAACTGTTCCCACACTCCACTACTTTACCCTACTCAATTTATATTTTGTTACAGTAACTAAGATACATTTGAAATTCTTTGTGCATACATTGCATCATGGGCAATATCCGCCGTCTTCCGCTTTCTCTCCATGATCCCCGCCGGTGACACTGCCCTCAAGTAGTGTATCGGTTTGAAGAAATTCCAGATTTTCAGACGGACATACTGAAGATATGCCTCCATCCATTGCTCTCAATCAACGTTCGTGATACTGAGAGTAGGTACGAATGCGTATGTACCCACTGATTAAGCAATTTCGAAATTGCGAAAGGAATATTTTGTGAAGTATGCGAGTATATTGCAACTGGATGACGTCGTGATCCAGTCAGTTGAGTACTGCACTACTGACCGGAGGCCGCGTGTTTGAATTCCGAGGACGCCTATGGGTACCCTCTGCTTCCCCCGAGCTGTGTAATTTTTCGGGTACCAGATCTTCCCGAGAAAGCGCTGGTGGCTCTGGTAAAGGAGTTGGATCCTCTACCCTGCTGATGTGTGAATGGCATACGCAGTATTGGGCTAAGTACTGAGTAAGCTCTACCCTCACCTGTCAAACCAATCTTCGGGCTGATTACTTTGGTTGTTTTGGTATTCCAACTGAAATGAAAACGCGTAACTTTGTTTCACCACATATATTTTTATTTAATACAACACGACCTATATGTTTCGTAGAACATCCATCTATACCATCAAGTTCATCTCCATCGCCCAAGTTTGAAGCAGGCTCCGTCTCAGACGTATCACACGACGAGAAATACGCTGCATTCAAATGTTGCTTCTCCCTGAACAAATCGTCACCCGAGGTCTATTTCGTGCCATAGAAGGCTATTGGAAAGCTTTTTCTTTGTAATCATACAAATGGATGATAGTTCAAAATATTTGAAGAGGAATGGCAAGTAATTTCAAAGGAAGGTCACCCGGGGCTCCATTAACTAATCTTAAGGACGTAAGTATTTACACCGATCTGCCACCGTTACCCCCGCGGACTGAGCATATTGCAACTTGAAGCGGCTGCCGCTGATGGAGTACTGCAGTCAATGAACTTGTACCATACATAAATTACACACTGTGCTTAAAATATAACATAAAGTTGCATTTTTACGTAATAAATAATGGATATGAAGATTTTTACGATCACGCTTTATTGAACGATATTATTATTCCATTCCATTGCATTATTATTCCAAATTGGTGAGAATCCCATTTCCAAAAATAGCAATCAACGGGGACAATTGCCGTAGCTGACAATCTACCCGATGGGAGTCGCCATTTCCAGAAGTGTGAGGTTACTGCCCTTGGCACGCGTTCCTCGGTACATCATAGCATCACTTGAACAAAATATTTAAATGAATAATTTACCAATATTTAAATTTTCATTGCATAGTAATACAAAAATATAGTTACATGCAATGTTTATGGAGCTAACTAGAACTATATAGCGTATCGGTAAAAGTGTAAGAGACCAAGTACTTTTATAACTGCCATGAAATATGGCTGCGTACATTTAAGAGATTTACGATTTGCTCGTACAATGCACTATCTTCGCTCTTCCATATAATTTCCATTCTTGCCTACTGCGGTATTTTATTATTCTCGTGTTGATTAAAATTCTGATGTTTTTTAAAGATTTTGTTTTAAAGGAAGTGAAAGGGTCTGTTGCTAAAGAAGAATAACTCAGTGTCATTTAGTTTCATGGCCGAGGATTTGTACATACGTAACTAAGGACGAAACCTGAAAACTACCGTTTTAAATCGATGGGCGGCATTTAATGTGTGTCACACTACTTTTCTGGAAATTTGTTAATTCATTTAAATAATTAGTTATACATACTATATATTTATTTTAACATAATTAATGTAGGCATCCATTTGCAAATTGTGTACGAAAATTCTCCAAATTGTTCTCTGTCCTTGGGAATTGCTGTTTAGTAGGTCATTTTTAACTGGTCTCTTTCTTCCAGGAAGTATTCTCACCGTTGCCGATGTTTATTGTTCACACCAGCGCCAAGATGGATGCAGGAATTCTTCCGACATACCCATTGGTCGAGTTCTTCTGAGTAGTTATAAAAGTGACCACGCTGTCGCCACCTCTTGGCACAGCTTATATTTGCGTTCCTTTCAATTGAAACGGTACGAATATTCGAAATAATCAGGAGAAAAATTTTGGATAAACTAAATGCCAGTATCTTCATGGTTGTATCAATGGAATTAAACCTGAATATAAATTACTATGAAACCTAATTTTAGGTTTTAATTATGTATTTTTTTATAGGTACAGTGTGTGCTGCAACTTTGTCAGGAAAGTGGGGAAAAATCCCCTAAATGATAGCAATTGAAGTCAACTGCTAACATTTCTGGGCTATTTCGTCGGAGAAAGCTCGTAAATGTGAGCAATCTGATATCATAAGACGTAAGGACAACCTAAAGAGTACAAATGAACTACTTCAGAGGTAATGAAGAGGGTATTAAAGCACTAATGTACAGTTTGAGCTAATTAGAAATAACATGTGCTAAAATGAACATTAAGATGAATTTTATTATACCCACAAAAACAAGATAATTTAGAAATTTCTTTCAAGTGTGCATATTGGAATCGAACAAATATTGTATTATCTAGATAAAGGCATTAGGTAAAAATCCACTTTTATTTCTTCTTTCTCTTTACTGTTGGTTTAACCAAGTGGAAGGGGTGAAAAAATTGAGCTTTGATGTCATTTTATTTAACATAAAGGTGATTTCATATTACTTCCTTAGGAACTTTTGTTAAATAAGTAAATATATTCTCATTTAAAAGTTAAAAACATTTGTAATAAAGGTGGTTAACTTAAATTTACAATAAAAACCTATTGGGCACTCATGGGCTTGAGATTTATAATTTGCATCAATGCATGATTCATGCTTAAGCTTTCATGTGTAAACGATTTTACTCTTCTCATTTGACTTTTCATATTTTAATGGTTTCATCCCTCAATTATTAGGGAATTCCGATTGTATTAAAAATTAATGATGGAGTGCTAGATGTCTCATAGCCACAAATGGATGCTAGCATTATAACTCTAAACATAGAAAAAAAGAAATCATAACTGTACAATTTACCTTATGAACCATCTGTTTCCATGTAAGTATTGCATCAAAAACGCTGCCATTTATTAATTCAGTATTAGTGTCATATACAAAATTTCAGAAAATGGAAAACCCCAAATCTACAGATTGCTGTGGGATTGGTGTTTCACAGTGAATTTTGACACTAAGGAATAATAATTAATTTATAAAAAATCACCCTTGCATCACACATTTTAAAATTAAAAGGACTATAACTTTGTTGATGAAAGTAATGGTGATTCTGGAATAGTGCTCAATTTTAAGCGAAATATAGTGAGACAAGTATCTATTACCTAACTTCAAAAGTTTCAATCAGTAAATAAAGTTATAAAAAATATTTTGGAAAATTAATGAACCTATTCTAATTTGACTTATCTGGTAGCCTAGTGGCTATATAATTTGGCAACTGACTGTGGAGTCCTAGGTGAAGCCTTTGAACAATCCCGTCAAACAGCCAACATGTGCAGTAATATGGTTTCTAGAGCTTCACATGAAATAAAATGGCCAAAGGAGAAAAATAATCGACCAATATACCTTGAATGTCTAAATTGCTCATGCCATAACATTTAGTTCTGGGTGGGCTCTAACCTCAAACATTAGATACCAAGAATTTCCTAACATTAGGTACGGGCCCTAATATAAATACATATAAAAAAATACATATATTCGTATAAATATCATATGCATTATAATTCCTCCTACTGAGGATCCAAATTCTAAAAAAATGTAAAATCCTGAAATAATTTGGTTGGAAGCTTTCTACATTCAAGATATCTATAGCAAGAACAAGTTTGTGTAGCTGTATGAAATCCACCATAGAATGTGAATAATTTGGATACATAGGAAAGGAACATTTTATTTAGTGTAGAAAAATCACTATATCTATTGAGGAACAACTTTGTTTAGCAGATATTAATTGAATTTTTCGGTGAATCAATCCCTTCTCGAAAAGAGATAAAGTTTGTCATAGAGAAATCTGTCACTGTGATATACTCCTAATGGAATGCATTGGATCTCACATGGCATAAAGATGGTTTTCATGTGAAAATTATGTGGATCAGTATGCACATTTCTTGGTTTGGGTGTAAAAGAATAGTCCCACATGGATGTGCCTAAATTTCCATAAATTTTTTATGAATTCCACCGCTTTGATCTTAATGGGCTCTACTGTTCATATTTTATCCAGGTGTAAATGAAATAATCATAAATTTGTCATGCAGATAAATAAACAAATAAGTAAATAGTATGCAGCTCTATTGATGACCAAAGATATGACTCCTGACATGATAAAAATGATTCTGTGTACTATCATTTGAAGTTTAGTAATATAGCTGTGAGATCCGGTCAATAGGGCAGAAAAAAAAGGAGACTAGAGTCCTTCAAAATTTTTTGTTCTGAGAAATTTATAAAAAACAGTCCATTGATAATGTTAGAAATTTCTAGGGTCTTCATAGATTGGAGAAAATACAGGGTGCAGCAATATAACTTCCTTTTTTGAAAGAATTTTGCATTTGAAAAAAGGAAGTTAGGTTGCCGCACCCTGTATATAAATTTGCAAAGACACTGTAAAACAAAGACGTAAATTCACTCTTGGAATACCTGACATTTAGGCTAGATAAACTAATTTATAAAGCTACTCATAACTGTGTATATGAGAGGTAAATTGCAAGTACATATAAAAGTGTACTTGCAATTTACGTTTCAAAAAAGTTCACACAATGCATAGATAGTAGGTTTTTAGGATGTATGAGAGCTAACATAAGCCATCAAAAATGACAAACAGAAGTAAAAGTCTAAAGAATATAATATATGCTAATATTTTATTGCTGAAATAAGGCTAGAGGTTTTCCTAATCAAGTCTTTAGAATCAACAAAAATCTATGAATCCCTACAATTGCTGCAAAATATCTATGAACTGGTAGATAAATAAAGGGAAGGAAGAAACAGGATCATATAGATTTTGATGCTTATAAATTGACTGAATTCACTCTATGCAAGTAGGCTACAGGAAGATCATGTGCATAATAAGGTAACATGCATAATATCATTTACTAATTAGTTATTTTGGGAAAGAGCCAATGGGATCTTCACCATCAAAGGAAGTAGTTGTTTATCTGCGTGTTTATGTCCTATGATTTTCAGAGTAGTTGAAGCTTTACAATAGTGGGGTGAAAGAATTCCTAAATATTCCAATTTTTTTCTCAGACATTGCCTAAATTTTCTTGGTCCCCTGGATGTTTACAGATTTCTGAACATCCTATAATGTAGTTTCTATGGCATATCACACAGAGCAATTTAAAAAAATTAAGTTAACACATAGTAGAAATTGAAGAGTGCCAGAGTTGTCAGATGGTGTAGCCACCATATACAATGGAGTCACCATCCCATTATTGGCATATGACTGTGAGGTGTGGGGAGAGAGGCTAAATTACAGCATAATCTAGAGGAGGCCCAAAGATCTTGCCTAATTGCAATATCTGGGAGCTACAACATGGTTTGTAATGAAGCTCTACAAATAATAACCAGGATACAGTTGATAACATTCTCAATATTGGAAAGAAGAATCAAGCCATGGCTGAGGGAAATGGAAGAGGCCACTCTAGGAGACGTAATTTTGTCTCAAACTGGGGAATGGAGCAGGAACAGGAAGGTTATAAGAGTGGATTTCCTGGAGAAATGGGAATGGGAAACATTAGAAAAGGGGAAAAAACCAGACAATTCCTACCTAGCGTGAAGGAAAGAATGAAGATCAATTTTAAAAATTACAAAGAAATCATGCAAATTTTAAAAGGACACAAGAAGTTAGGATAATACCTCAAGAAAATAGGGAAAAAAAACAGGGGACCTGTGAGTGCATGATAAGGAGGCCACGGCAATACACAGACATGGTCCTTCATTTCACAATTTATACCAAGGAAAGACGCGAATTGGAAGCTGTCCTTGGAAATCTGCATAATATCCAACAAATTGGGAATGGGAATCATCTACACTAGACACTGATTAGGAATATATTGGATAGATCTATCAGCAAAGGATAAAGTGAGAACTGGGAGGCTGACGGAAAGGAAGGGTATAATTCTTATTTTGTAAAATATGATGAAATTGCATTGGGGGTCTAAGGTAACCACAAAAAAAATTGAAACAATAAATTGCCCGATTCTTATCGAACAGGCCAATTTGAATTGATCCATTGGTTGGTGACAGGGAGAGAGGAAGTATTTAGCGATGAGAGAGAGTCCTTGCGATTGGGCAGAAAAGGTGAAACTGCACTTAAAAAATCAGGGTGGTGACTAAATTCAAAGCCTACAACAATAATTTCTATTGATTTTCTTACATGATATATGGGATTTGTTGCAATTTTTACCATTTTTATCCCAGGAACAATATATTAATATCTCAGAAAAAATAAACAGAAGCTTGTAATACCAAAAGAAATTAAGATTTAGCTTACTTTGTTACCTCTATCTTAATAATTGGTAATATTTTGGCATAGCTAAAATCAAAGGTTTAACAAAATAGGTTTTTTTAATTCCCATATGTATTATGAGCAAATAAAAGGAAAATCCTTTAATGCATGTGCAATTAACGAAACCGACATTTTATGACCTGTACATACAATGGTTGCATTATCATCATTAGTATTTCAATCCTAGGATTGGTTTATTTCAGCCCTCCATTCGCCTCTGTTTAATGTCAATTCCCTCAATCCCTGATACCTTCTCTGTTTTACATCATTCTTAATTTGTCCAATGTACATGTCTCTTGGTCTTCCTCGTGGAATCTTCCCTTCTATTATATTCCTAATCAATCCTTTGAGCCTCAATGTGTGTCCAATCCATCTATCTCTTCTTTGCCTTAGAGTTCTCCATATGGTTCCATCCTATCCTGCTCTTCTATAGACTTCCTCGTTCCTTACTTTGTCTGTCCGTTTAATTTTCAGTATTTTCCTCCAGCACCATCTTTCAAAAGCTTCTATTCTCTGCTGGTCCACTTTTCCAATGTTCCAAGTCTCGGAACCATAGAGCACCATTCTCCACGCGAAAGTCTTGATGAATTGTTTCCTTGTTTCCAGCCTTATGGTTGCATACAGTAGTTTATTTTCATCACCAATAACTATGTGAGTACTTTCTCTGAGGTTCTCTGCTGCCGGTTCACACTTATGAAGAACATAGATTTTTTTATCCCATATGAAATTATTATGGGAAGCATCTTGAGTTTTAAATTTTAATTCTGCCTCTTTTCTTGATTGAACTCACTCCCTTATACTGGAATTTAGTGTTTTAATTTTAGTTTCAAGGGGAATTTGAAATCAACTGGAAATACATGATTCCCATCCAAAATATTACACAATAACAATATTATTAGATAAGAGATCAAATTTCAAGAATTAAAATTAAATATTTATTATTACATGGTTTAGAATCGTATTAAATAGTTTTGTTTTATAAAAATAAATATATAAAAAATTATTTTAAATGTACTTTAATGATAGTTCAGTGATTTAAATCAATTCAAAAGGAACGAATGACTTTTTGGCAATGCGAAGGAACCGCTAAGCTTAATCGTGCGAAGGTGCTGCCTCAGTTGGCGTATTTATGTGTCATTGTCTACTGTCAACTATCTTCTGAAGCAGAAAAGTTTACAATGGCAGACTCGGATAAAGAAGAGTCGCTTAATTTGGTAAGTAAGCTGCCCTATTTGCAGATTTTTTGTTTTTTGTCTGAAGAATATGGGAATACTTTTCCCTACTGCTATTTCTGGTCACCATTTCTGAATATACCTGAGTCATCTTCATTAGATAGAATTTAAGGGCAGCATATATTTTCTTTTATAGCAAATAGAATTTGAATGGATACTGCACGAAGAGGTGCACGCCGTTTTGAAGCAGTTGCATACAATTTTGATTGTAAGTTTGCAAATGGTGGTGAAGGAAGTATTGGAATGCGTCAGTACTCGTAAATAAGTTTCCAAACAGTTGTAAAAATACCAAATACATATTGTGCACTATGGTTGTTTAACTTGCCTGAAGTCAACGAGTACACGAATATGTCACAAATGGAACTTAATTTTTTGTTTACGCAATCCCGAATTTGTTGATCAACTCTTGTATTTTTCTCATCAGGAATGTGCTTGGAGATTTCCAGTTCCAATCTGTGGAAATGAAATACAACCTAAGCACGAAAAGCATATTATGACAGTCTCAGCTCATACCACACCTGAACAAGTCAAATGCGTTGTTACATTGACTGGCGACAGCATAACACATGCAGTAAGATCCGTATATCCTTCTAACCAATGGAAATTTCACAGAAAACAGGAAGGGTAATTAAATGTATGGGGTATTTTGTGAGTGCAGTGCAATGGTTTTGATTGAAATTCACCCAGAATCTTGGGGATTTATATTTCTTCTCCCACTAGATTTATTTTTAAGTATTTTTACGATTAAGGTTTTTTCATTGGAATCCTAACTTCGAGCTGCCACACGTCTTCGATTCCTCTTAAACAATACGATAAATAGCTGAGGGTAATTTATTATTCCATTTTTATGACGTTTATTATCTATTAGGGGAATTAGCATACCATTCTACCAGATCCTTATGTTGTCAAACTCGTACACTGTGGTCTGTATCTGTCACAACTTTCTTTTTTCTAATCAGTCGTTTCTAATTACAGTCAAATCATTATTGTAATTAACGTGGTTAATTAGATGAGTAAAGCCATTTTCCTCTTATTTAGGATATAAGTTTGAAAGTGCAGAAACAGCCGAATGTAATATACCGAACGAGTATTCAGCATGAAAACCCATGGAAATTACAGCAAGTACAGGATGCTGGCAATCATCTACAACAAGCAATTCTTCATATTGAAAATGTGGACAAGGATTATGTTTTCAGGTTTGTGTTCATATTCATTGCTGGATACATGTTTCATGAAGTCAAAATTGAGTAGAATGAGATACCTGTATTTGCCAGTTATAACCCCCCTGAACATCTCTGTCAGAACTATTCAAAATTTCCACTTGTTGTTAAAATGACTGATGATAAATAATTGTAGGTAAGTAGCATGATTTTAAGTCTATATACTTTGGTGCCACCACGTAATGATAGTGACAGATCAATCCTTAGACCCTTGTTCTTTAACTTTGTGTGAATTTTGCCTCTGTTCTTGTACTATTAAATATAATTCCAGGTCTTCCGAGGAAGTACTCCATACCTTGGGAAATATACTTGGCTGCCTGCAAAGAGGACGCTCTAGCCTTATCGTTCCGCGCAAGAAAACTATTGATGACTTAATGAACAGTCGAAATATGGTAAGAAGTGATTTCTTAGCACACTCAATTTGTCTCTGTTTTCGTAAGGGTTATCATCATTCAGATTCCTTGTCCTCTCCTCCTAGTCTGGTGCCCTAGTATCCACATATTCACTCCATGTCCATGGCTGACCCATTTTCAATCGATCTCAACCATCAAAATATGTGACAGTATTACAAGGTTTCTTATGCATTGAGCGTTCACAAATCAAGCTGTATTGATTTTCTCAATTTTCAAAAGATGGTGTCAATTTGTGTTTGTAACTTAGAAACTGCATATTGATCAATTAGATGGGAAAAACAAAACGATTTTCCATAATCCAGTTTGATGCATGTAGAAGGTGTTTCATGTAAATGTGAATGACTGGCAGGGTTTCATAGTACAATTTTCATTCAGTTTGTACAATTCAAGTATTTATATGGTGCACTATTTGTTTCTTACTCAATGATTTGGTAATAATAAAGAAGTGTTAGTTTAAATTACGCTAGCTAATGAATGATTCCTTCGCTTAAAGAGTGGATAGATTGCAAGCTGCGAAAGTTTATGGGCAATAGGAAGATACTTGAGAAAAATATGGTTTTTTATTTGTTTTATTTCTTATTTCGAAAATGCATGTCCATTGGTGTTTCTCTCACTTTTCAGAAATCACTAGTGCCGAATTTGCCTGAGAATTTGGCAGTAAGCTTCTACATTCAAAGCCACAAACTGATATTTGCTGTATATCACGTGGGCAATGCTCATGGAACGATGAAATTTGACACCTTCCAGTCTGAATGCTCACTGCCCTGGCTGAGTGAAGTGCTTGTCCTGTTCACAGTCGGATTGCAGATGTGCCAGCAGCTCAAGGATAAAGTGAGTACCCTGCTGGCTCAATTTGAAGATGAAAATGATTCTGGAAAGTTTGTTTGCACTGTTATTTCTTCTTTTGGTGACCAGTCCAACTTGATTGAGTTGAATTACTATATACTAATAGTATGTCTCCCTGGAGTTAATGGATCATGAACAATAATAAATAAGCAATGGAGCCTAAATCCATTTTGCGACAATATTTATCTATATTAATGGAAATCATTGGAAATTTGACAAGTACAGTTAATTATGGAATAAATAAATAAAAAGACTGGAATTTTCTTGCTTGCATTTTCCATAATGCTTTAAAATTAAGTTAGTATTTTCTTAAAGAAATTGTTCACATTGTATCTGCCATGGATTCTTCTTATTTGAATGATCAAGCAATCTGAAACTGTTTAAATTGATGTGTTTTATCTTGAAGGTTACCCTTCATTCGATTGACGGTTGTGTTACCATGTATCTTGTTTCAAATGTATCTTCCCTGGTTTTCTGTTTTTCAAAGTTTTTTGAGAAATGTATGACTTTTATGAGCATGTTGCTACTCATGACTAATGTCAGATCTTTGGATGTTCATAGTCCAGGGTTGACAATGATTCGAAAATCATAATTCACAACCATGTTGAGTCATCAGCGACCGGCTAAAGGGAAAGATGCTCTGTTTGGGTAGCAGTCTCGGTATGAAAGGAAAATGGGACTCTCAGGAGGGAAGAGAAGTTTTTGATGATGAAGTCTTCCACCTCATCAACTAAGGAAGAACTTGGCTTTGGAAAATATTTGAATCGTAGAGAAAGTGCAAGGTTTCGATGCAAATAAAAGAATCCCAATTAAACCCAAAGAAAACAAAATGAATTCATTACAGCTAAGTTTCTCATATTAAAGAGCATTTTGCATTATGGCATTGCATTAAAAGAAATGGAAAATATCGATTGCTTTTAAAAAATCAATGGATATTCATACAAAAAGGATATGCATATGATAAAAAATGACATGCTTCCTTGTTATATTTGACTCATTTTTGTCTTTGTGATGAAAATCAAAATTAATGGTGGAAGAAGGCATTCCCTGGAGAGCATCATGCAATTGTCAGAGATGTCACTCTGGTATTGAGAATTTGTTCTTTGCATTTGTAATAATTTGATCGGTTTGAGGGCATACACGAAGGGGATCTGACTGAAGCTATTATTTTGCTTAGGACAAATTCTTCACTGATTTATTAAGTTAACAATATATTGTGTATATTTAACTTACAGCATTATTTACAGATTTTTGTTCATATTGATGTATATTGTAGACTGTGTATTCTTCATTTTGTATATATGTATTTTTATTAAAGAATTATACTCATTTTCTGTAATCTATTATTTATTAGAATATCGTACATTTCATTATTTTGCCACTTTAATTCCATTTTGAAATAGTTTGAGATTGCAAAAGTAAATGAGTCTGAGTGGAAATGATAGTAAAACGCTGAAGGAATCAGAATGAGAAGTTTAGTGTAAAAAGTCAACAGGCCTCTGTGTAGAGATGTCATAATGTGTATTATTTTGATGTAGATATGTAATATGTTTTCTTAGGGTATTCTTTATAGTTAACAATGTTTTGTCCAGAAATGTTAGTAATTTCATGGTATATTCTATACTTTTTTTCAGATCTGTGTCTTCTCTCAGTATAAGGACTTTTCTGTTGAATCAAGATCTACGTCTGCAATGTCTTGGTGAAGTAATCTCAAAGAGAAACTATTTTGGTTGTGTCGTATTCTAATTTAGCTCCAATAATCCTATAACTGCTGCAAACACAGTGGTGGTCATGCAATTATTTATTATATTCATGTAATTGAAAGGCATTTGTAGACTTCAAACATTATTTGAATTAACATGTCACATTCCTATGGATAATATTTTATCTGAAGTTTAAAGGTTGCATATTTTTACAAAAAGCTGAACTCAAAGAGAGTTTTAGTTGTTTTATTACATGAGTGCCTCCGTAGTGAGAACAATAACTTTTTACTAACTATGAATTATTCAATCACTTCAGGAGCTGCTAGTCATAATCAACTCAAAAGTAACTGCATTTAACTAAGACTTATTGTTTTTTTAATGATTGTTGAATAACTGTGATGTACATTGTGACGATTTCAAAGGGCAATAACTATTTGTTACTAATATTAATGTAACATTGTTGTTATTGATTACATGATCAATTTATATGTGTATATATATTGGTGGAGCATTAGAAACAAAGTCCATATTTGTTGTATAGTAACATGCATGTGTAGATACATCAATAAGTCATTGCTCTGTGAGCATTTTGCCATTTTTAGAAATTAATATCAATTAAAATGTGGAAATAAAATTTGCCCTCTATATTTTTTGTAGTTTTTCATTTATTCTTACTTCAAGAGTGATTGTTTGTCATGTTTAAAGATGTTTGCAGATGAGTTGTTATATGCATTGAAAAAAATAAAGTTGTAAATATCCTCAATATCTTTAAACATGTTAACCTCGTAAATTATGTTTTTTCAGTGATTTATCCCTCACGTCATTTGATTCAATGTAATTTGAAAACAATTGTTAGCCATTCTTCACAATGCCAGGGAAATAACATGTGAAAGAGCTGAGACAATAAAAGCAGTTTATTCCAATAAGTTGCCATGTACATGTTTCTGGTGTTTATAAATATGTTAAAATTAGTGGCTAAGATCATAATTGAACTTTATTCACGTATACATGAAATTGTCAACAAACAAATAGTTCCTATTCTGTACTAAACATTGAATAAATACTTCCCACATGCTAGAGAGCTGCCACTTCATTGGCAGTAATTGTAGGTGTCTCGGATTATTTGCCTACAAACTGTATTTCTTCTTATTAAATTATAAATTCTATTTTTTTCTTTATTGAATGTGCATTATGCATATATTAGACTCTTATTTTTAAAATACTGATATTTTGAATGAAAAAAATCAAATTCTCCTATTCTTCTACTTCCAAAGCATTTAGGTCGAATTTTCACTACTGAGATGGTTGAAGAATGCTTACACAATGCATTGCAATGATTGCAAAACATAGTTGTAGGTCATTCTCTCTTCATAAGTCAAAAAGTATATGGAAATGAGAAGTGTTATTTACAAAATTGGTGTTTTACCCCATAATATGGGCAATGTGCATCAAATATTATTAATTATTGTGTGAGTGATACGTGGAAACAGTTCTGTCTCAGTTGTCACAAATGTAAACTTTGAGATATTTACTCGTAGGAAACTGCCGAATGAACAGTAATGTCACCAATATATCAGGTTTTATTTTAAATTGGGATTGATCAGATTTGGTGAGCTAAAAACTACTTATGATGAAGACCTAATGTTCACCTTCTCCATCAAGGAAGCATCTTCAGTTTGACCAGAGAATCTTTCAAAGCATGATTTTTAGAGTTCCACTCAAAATGTCCTTGCAGTTGATCACCTTCTTTAGCCATTTTTGCTTAATTCACTTGAGATCTAAAGTTGACTAGAATTTCATCTCAATAGACATGTGAATAATTATTAAAATAATGAAAATGTTCATGTATTTAAAAATCTATGGATTCTTTTGTAGAACGCCTTTGTATTCTGTGATGTAGAGAGGTACGCTTATTTTTTTCCTTTTAACTGTGATTCTTGTGCCAGTCCCTCCCACAACTTTAGCAGGTACAAATATGGTTGTTTTTCTGTATGAAGCAAGGTAAAGCAAAATGTCTTGGCATATTCATGGGATGACATTTTTCCTCTCTATCTGAGGAAGTTAAAAACAATCCCCCCCATTTGAATGAAATTGACAATTCACAGTAGGATGTTACTTATGGGAATGCAGAGGTTATAAGAATCTTTTTATGGTTTTTTTATCCATTCTGTATTCTTCTCATTCTATCCTTTATGTACTTCACAGTTCTTTCCAAAAATTAAAGGAGTTGCATGTCATTTGAAATGATAACATCAGTTGAAAAATACCACAATTTTAATATTATTCTTCAATGCATTGTGTATCAAATTTTGGGTGCACTGTTCACTGCTGCTGGGAAATGGAGAGTGTGTACCGAACTATCATTACTTGTGTGGAAAAAGGAGTGCCTGAATGAAGGGTACATCTCATAGATAGCACTTTGACATAATGTCGCAACTCAATTGAATTGCATGTCTCCAAATAACTGGACTATTACAGCTCTCCACTGCTCCTAGATACCTGCCTGGATGTGAGTACCCGTAATGAGCCATCAATCATTCTCAACGCATGCAAAGTCTACATTGGAAAATTTGGAATGACAGCTGGGATTCAGTTTGTTTTCCAGTATTAATTTATAACTTTCATCAAGTTTTTCCTGTTAACTTAAGAGTTGAAGCATTGAATAAATATTTTTATTAAAATTGGTATGATGGTCTGGGGAATAAAAAGAGAAAATTGAAGTTCATTGTGTAATTTTCTGTTTTGTTTCAAAGTGCAAGTTTTGTAGGGAGGTGATTTGTTTTTTGTATCTTATGTGTCACTGCACTTGGAGAAGTTTATTGAAGGTAATTAGGCAGCTAAAATAATAAGGGGGGGGGGGAACTCCAAACGGCCGTAAACAACAGTCGCAACTTTTGTCAGACCAATTGCCGTGTTGGTTTTTTGCGGGAACCACGAAAGAGACCAAAACACAAACTCTCAACCAAGAATACCGTCTGTGGTGGTTTATGGGAAATAAATCCGTGGCAGGGACCACACACAGCCACAAACACACTATCCTGTTTAGAATCCTTCACGAGGCTCTGGGACCCCGTTAAAGATTCTAGGTGGAAAAGTAACCCTTCACGAGGCTGTAGGGAAGACCCCGTTAAAGGTACCAGGATGTTCTACAAATTACTAATTGGGCAGCAATGACTGGGGTTGGTTATCTTCTACTGCACTGTTTAATATGTACGTACAGTACATAATCAACAACAGAGCCCTGCAAAGGTCTTTATTTTCTGATGAAGGTAAGCATGTCATTTGAGGCACTGTATTTGAAGGTGAGAGACATCTTAGGGATCATGATCATTTGTCGGCCAATTAAATGGCAGGTTAGTAGATAAAAAAATGAAAAAGTTGCAACATTAGTTTTGGAAGGGAAAAATAAAGAGTAAACACTTTTTATATTTGGGTGGTAAATCCCAACTACCTTGCTTTTTATGAAATATAGTAGAAATGTAACTTGCTCATAATTCAATAAGTAATGAAGTAAAAGACACTTATTTATGACATGTACAACAGTAGATGTAATTAGAAAAGCCGTTGTATGAAGTTTAAATATACCTTAGATCATTTTGATTGGGAATGAGGTGATGTTGAAGACTGTGACAGAGGAGAACATGTGCAGAATAGGATAGGGATGCTGGATGAAATGAAGCGAGGAAAGAAGTATAGTATGCGAATTGAATAGGGACATATTGCAGTGTGGGATGTCAGGTTGTGTGGTTTTTAGGAGGGGCTGGTAAAAGTATTGTACATTTGTCTTGAAAAACTGTGTCCATCCAAAACCTGCCTTACCTGGTAGAATACCAATAAATAAAATTTTTAACCTTGTGGGAAATTTTGTTTACTTCTATGAGAAAATGGTATTACATTTTGGGACTTTTGCATGCTTAATAGAAATACTTGTGTTTATGCTGCTAGTTGAGAAATAATTGATGTATCCAAGGCCATTTGTTCCCAAATTGGATGATATGGGCTCATTAAGTTTATGACAATCTAATTTACAGATTCAAGTGTGATATGGGGGAACTGTTCCATAATAACTGAGATGAAGACTACTACAATTTTGTACTAAATAAAACTTTATTCACTTCCAGTTTTGATGCACAACATCATGTTCAAGTTTTTAATACTATGTTTTTGTGTGCTGAGTTTAAAAATGAAACAAAGGTGTCTCTAGTTGTCTATTGGTTCCTTTCCAACAGCTGATACAGCATGGAACCAGTATATAACATTTCTGGTTAAGTTTTTGGCTGAGTTGAAGATTGTGTTTTTCAGAATTTCCAAAAATATTTCTGCTAATAGAGGGGAGAACCCATGGCCAGACCTTGTGATTGTTTGTAGAATTTATTATTGAACATGAAGTATTTTATTGATAGAAATTGAGCTCTTACGGCTAGTCATATAGAATAAATGAAAAACTCCAATAGCCGTAAACAGTTAACCTTTCTAAATAAAGTACAAAGGTGGTTAGTTGGCTAACGCCACAAGTCAAGAATGGGGTAAAAGGTAAAAAAGGAAAGGGAAAAGAAAGGTCAATACGTATACGCGTATTTCGGCTACAAAGTAGCCCTCTTCAGCAAACTGAAGGTGAATCGTCACAACAACACAAGTCGAGGTGAGAAAGGGTAAGGGCAATCCAAAGTATATATAGTGTTATGTGTGGGGTGGAGAAGGTGGGTTGCAGGGGTGGGAGCCAATAGAATGAGCTGACAGTAGAGGAGTTTAAAAAGATAGGTTATGTTGTGAAGGGAAGGGGAGCTTGAGATATAATTTAACCAGATATGCCATGCTAGTACTTCTAATATAATTTACAGATTTAGGTGTGATGTGGTGGAACTGTTCCATAATAACAGATATGAAGACTACTACAATTTTCCACTAAATAAAAATGTATTCATGACCTGTTTTGATGCACCACACCATTTCCAACTTGAAAATGATGTAGTGCATCGAAACTGGTCATGAATAAATTTCTATTTAGTGGAAATTGTAGTAGCCTTCATCTCTGTACTTAATGACAAACATTATCAAAGCCTTGCTGATATCATAAAATATATCCGTCAGGATTGCAGTGTTTCTTTCATTTTAAAGTCACAATGTGGCAGTGGTGATAGGTTTCTATTTTGGAAAACTATTTGAGAATGCAATGGGGCAACAGATTTTGGGATCTAACAGCTGACCTATTCTTTAATAAAATTGAAGTGGAATAATTTGAGGTTGACAGGATAATGTATTGATTCAGAAGTTGCATTATGGCAGCAAGGGGTCTAATTTACCTTGGGTTTCCATTTCTTCATGGAAGCCTACTTAAAGAAAATAGGGTGGATTGTTCTAATGCAAATTAATCATGAATTGTATTGGGTTCTGTCGCAGTCAAAATGGATAATCAGAGAACTTAAGGCATGAAAAATATTGAGAATGGATATATTTTTGTTATGCATTCTATTAAAAAATTAGTATTGATGAAATCCTGCTCCTTTGGAGCATCCGCAGATAATCAAATCATCAGAAGGGGATGCTTCTTCACAAAGTTAAGGTAAAATGCAAAATTCAGCAGTTACAAGGTAATTTTTTTGAAAATTTCTTCCTTTTTCTCACCCTATCCTGTTCCTGCCCTTTCCTCACTTGCCCAACATTCTCCCCTCTATTACCTTCTTCAAGATTCCACTACCGCTCAATTCGCCTTTCATCCATTTTTCCTGCCTCCATAGGATTTCTCTCAACAAACCCCTCTCCTCACCCACCATCTCCAGTACTTCCTCATTTGTTTTCCTTTTGGTCCAATATTATTTATTTCTTATGTATATCATTTATGTGGATTCAAATTGTTCTTTGCATTTTCTTAATAAGAGCCTAGACCTTTTATTCAACCTTAACCTGTTTTGTTGATACCCATGCTGAATTGATAATCAAATAGCAATAGTCACCTTAATGTGACCTGACATTAACCTGGGCGTGAATTGAGTCAACAAGGCTCACACAGGGGGCACATAAAAGGAATTTAGCATATATTTCTTTGTTAAATTCAGTCTCACCACATTCCTGTCATGTATGTGTGACTTTTCCGCACCATTGGTCTTAGTATGAGTGAGCTTTACCTCCACATTTCAAATTAATCTTCAGGTGGATTATAGTGGTTTTGTTTGTGAATTAAATTGGTTGCAAAAACCATCTGATTTGTAGAAAGTTCATAACTATGCTTTTAGATGAAACAATATTACCCTATAAGCCTTTTACTCTGGTTTCTTCTCCCTTTTTTACTTATTTTTGAAGCCAAATATTTTTGCTTTTTGACATTAATACCATTCTGAGAATTCCTTATATCCTTTTACGTGTTTTCGATACTTCTAGTGTAAATAATTGTTTTTATAATTTTAAAGCGTAGACGACTTGCAAAACAGTCAAAAAATGTACTACATTTAAACATATGTTTGAATATTGTGGCATTTTTTAGCGTTGCTAGCTTAAAAGTTGGCATTTTAGTGCAGTATAAGATAATATTAATAATTGTAAAATTTCTATAATTTCTTGATTTGTACGTATTGCATTGGTATAATTCGTGGAATTTTATGTCGTATTTGTATTTACCTCTAGGTCCATAGGATTAACCGAAAACGATGCATCGAAATGATCGATATCCAGAGGAATCACACCACAGCGGGCAGAAGTTTCAAACACTAAAGTATTTGTCTATTTTCGACATTTTGTCGCCCGAAATTTCAAAGTCGTTTATTTTGAGAAAAGAAAATAACGGAATGATACTTCTTAATTCACTTCTAGTTCGTGTTTTGGAAGTACCTCGTGAAGTTGTGGTAATTAAATTTGCCGTATACATGTATACAGGGTGGCCGACTTAAATATAGAATCCGAAGGACGAACGTCTGTGATACTCAATTTCTCCGCGGTGGTTTCACTGAAGATATTAAAAACTACTGAGATTGACTGAGTAACTTCCGTGTGCATTTCTCGGTGGCACGAAAAATGAATAAGACGTTATGGCATCTTATGCCGCGAGAATTTGTTTGCAGGTATTTAAGTGTGTAAGAATTTGCTCATTTCTTTGCGTACATAGTTGATAATTTGTTGAAAGTCGTATACGCTAAAAATAATTTCCTATGCAGAAAAGTATCTTAAAGAAATCGTGCTTCATTTGTATTAGAGATATTTCGGCTTTCGGTAATTCCCAGTCAAACGTGTTTTATCCCAAATATATAATAATTGTAAAGTGAGAGGCACTGTTATGCAGTCGGCGTCGTGGAAGGTGGACGACAATAGCGAAGGTTTGCTCTTAGCGAATTAACTGTCAAACATCATTAGAGTTAAGTTGCACATTTAAATGGCTAATTATACGTTTATTCATTTTAGAGTCATTCATTGATGCAGATAGACCAGTGGAAGATGATCGCGAGTACAGCTACTGGTCTTTTTTACCTGACCTCATTCTGGAGAAAATTTTCTCATATTTGACAATGAGGGAAAGATACTACGCGTCTATGGTCTGTCATCGATGGAACTCTGCTTTTTATTTGCCGTACGTGTGGTCCAGATTTGTTTTCGAAGAAAATACCCTCACTCGACGGAAATTTAACTATTATATGGGTTGGCAGGTATAGCTACATCATAATTTGTCACTTTCATTTCTACTAACAAAGTAATTTTTATGAAAAGACCACATTTTTCCTCATTTTTAGCTCATGTGATAATTACTCGCCGCAATCTGGAAGTTATATTTGTGTCATTAAATAATGGAGAGGTGATTCCCTTTGGCATTTATTAACCTCAAAATAAAATCAGGTTACAATACTAATATTCCTGGAATTTGTGCCTCATTAATATATAACATAAGGGAAATAATTTAACACATTGCCATCAGTGAGATTTTATATCAGGTTATGTTACAAATGTAGTGTGTGTTTGTAATGAACTAGCTATTTGACAATGATGGTTAATTTTCAACCTACCATAATGAGATAAATAATATTTGGAAAATACAATTTTAGAGAATGTTATGGGCTCTTGGAAAATGTAAATGTATGTCAGTTTGAGGCTGAAAAACCTTTAATAAACTTCATTGGATATCCAGACTCATTGCAGACCATATCATTAGGGACAATTGCTTATGATGTAGCCTTCCTTGCAAGTATTTATTGCCTCAATTTATTTTTATGCTTGATGATTATAAATTTGTTCTACTTTTAATTGGCCATATAACTCTCTTTAGACCTAGCCATCATATTTCTCGAATGAAAAAGCTAAAAGTTTACTGTAGTAATAACTGAGCAAGTTGGAAAAATAGCATACTGAAGCATTTAAAGTAATTATTCTATTTAAAACTTTTGGTCAATAATGTATACCCCATCTAAGTCTTTGCATCATGCTGCGTACCCTGAATACTACCCTGAATAGTAGTAAATTGGGGGTAATTGTAGACTGACTATCAAAGTAACCCATGCAGAAGGGATACCAGTTGTTTCAAATTGTAAGAGTGAGCCCGAGCTATCACTAGGTTTTGGTTTAGCTTGCAGCACGTGGGTATACATATGCCCAAACTGACTATTTGAGTGTCAATTAGTTGCAGGGAATGCTTACGTGCCATGGGGACTACAAGGGCTGTGAACCATGTGTTCTTTCAATACTCAAAATGTCAAAAAGCCTCAGACAACTAAAGCCACTGTGGGCGGCATAGATAATATGAAATTGGCCCATTAAGAATTGGGCATGGCAGCATTGCAAGTTCTATTAGTGGGAAACATGAGAGGTATATGTTATTCTTCATTGTGTTTGTTAATAGCTTCATTACTAATCTTGTTTTAATGCAGATTTTATTTAGACTTTGTGCTTAGGTCAAATTAAGGTAGGCATTATTTCTACTTCTGCTCTATCTGCCGATTTCAACTATGATTACCTCATGGGAAAATTACTGTAATTCAAATTCTTGACCATGGAACCATTTCTGGTTGCTGTTTTCTGAGTGAGGAATAAAACAGCCTGAATTTTTTGACAAATGTTATGCATTAGGGTGATTTTGCATTTAGATGTGTATCATATATGTATTGTATTTTCTTAATGAAATCAAAATAAACATGGCTCAATGAAAGTTTTTATATCCATTATGGCAAGGAACTTAGTAATTTTCCACATTTTTATTTTGTAGTGACATGGCACACTTACTAAATTCTTCCCCTCCATCATATTTCACACTTTTGGATGCTAGAGCCAGTGAAATGTGTCAATGAATTATGTAAAATTGCCAAATTCCTTTTAATTATTGATCTCCTCCTTTAGTATCTATCTCTTCCAATCCATCATCCCTAGGGATTACTGTAGTAGGAAAATTTCAATACGGTTGGTTACCAGTTTATTGTCTAATTTCAACCTGCACACTTTCACTGTAAATACTCAATATTTCTCTTCCTTTCTGAATTGCATTTTTATTTGCAGCACGTGCTTGATCATCTTCGAACACAGCTCTGTTTTGCAAGAGTTGGACGGCACATTCACTCGCTAGTGTTTGAGCCAATGTACAACTTCCACAATCTCTATGAATTTATGAACATGGCCTCGTACTTCATAGAGAACAGAGGGACATCACGTGGTATGGGATTTGGAGAGCGCATTCACTCGCTGAGCTTCACCTTCTCATGCGACATGAGTGAGGGCACTGGTAGCCAGTGGGGCACGGGGCCTGGGGGACATGAAGTGTCGGATGCAATCATGCATGCATCAGTTCCCGGAGAAGGTGCTGAGGTTGCACAATGTCCAGTGAAAGAGGAGACAAAAGCTCTAACACCAAAGGAAAAAGCTGCGCAGAGGCGAGCATCAAGGTCTGGAAATGATGAAAGTCGATGATAATCACATTTATTTTTTCCCTCTCTCATCTCTCATTTTCCCCTTGCCTTATTGCTTTGAGCCTTTACTTCAATGTACATTTTAACTAAATGAACAGCTTTCCTTTGCATTTTGTTAAGGAATACACGGGAAAGGCACTTAGAGATTAGGGATGTAGCAAATAAAAAATTTTCTTGAAAACTTTCCGACCTAGGTTTTAGAAAGAAGCAACTATATGCAGTTTCATAACACAATCAATAATAACCCAGGCATTAACTGAAGGGTAGTTTACACTAATTCTGTTAAAAAAAATTCAGAATAGAAAGTTTTTATTTGAAAGATCTCCAAGCATAGGGCATATAGTGACTCAGTGATGAAGTTTAATATATTAAAAAACGTATTCACATAAAATAAAAGAGAAATGCAATCATGAAATACAATATATAAAATTTACTGACTCAAAATTTTTCCTAACTCTGAAAATTTGCTCCTGATTGTAATTAATTATCAATTTTATGCAATAAACAAGTTCTTATAATGTTAGTGAGCTAGCTTATCTCTTGAACTGGTATCAACATTACGGGTAGATGAGAAAACATGCATGCTCAGTGTCAACTATTCCGAGGTACCTACCGGCATACCATATGGTCCATTTCAGGGAAGTGTCATGCATGTTGTCCTTCACTAAGCACACCAATCCTCACCCCATGGTATTGTGGGCCAAGTGCTGTACTTGTTTATTGTTGTTTCTAAATTACTGTTTTGGACCTGGCTTTAACTCACCACAAATTTACACAATTCAGTACAGAGGCTAGATTAAGAGAGCAAGAGGTTCAGCCTTTAATCTCCCAAAATTCTTTCAGATGCTTACAAATGCATAACCAGTGTAACTTTCTCTCGGGTTTCTTGTGCCAAAAGACAGAAATTGAAATCGTTCATCCAAATAGTGGATAGTAAGGGATATAAGGGAGGCATTGCATCTGGAAGTCCACAGGTCTGAAGTAAATGCCATTGAAGCCAGTTTGGGAATTCTTGTTGTGTCCAATGCCTCAGAACTTGTGGTGGACTTGCAGAAAGGTACATATCAGGAATAACTTTCACTTAAAATGGTGCCCTGCTAGAATGCTGGAAAGAGATTGGAATATGTTTTGAGCACTTCCACAAATAATGGTTCCTCAACAATTCTGAAAGCATGAAGCCCTCCTGCAGTACATTCCCCTACTATAGGTTAATTCTTCACTCTTCATTTATGTGCTACTCCACTTTTTCCCCAAGGTCAATTTCATTTGTTTCAAGTTTCAAGGATTAACTCTGATGCTGCCTTGGCTTTGAACTCCAAGCTCAACTGTGGATACGTGACTAGTGAAGCCCAGTGTAGACACTTTAATGATAAGTTTTCAATGTTGCTGTGCATTTAAGGCACTGACTCCTCGAGTTGTCAGTAACTCTGAAGTATGTTCTTCCAAATGAGGTAAGGTCATGATGATTCACCCAAAACACCTGGATTACCATTTCAGAGAATTCCACCATCACTCCTCTTTTTCCAATGCTGTATCCCTTTCACAAATGTAAATGAACCACAAGTTATTTCGGGACTTTTGGCTAGTGGGTGCACTACACCATACATTTCAAAAATGGCCAGGAAGTACCATGCCTTGGACTACATAACAACCTACACCTAGGTGTGTTGCATGTCTCACACATTTCACTTAATTGAAGTAACTATGTGACTTAAAGTAGTTTTACAGTTTGAGTTGAATCTTTTTAGAATAAATAATATCAAGTTGTAAAGGATTTTCATCCACATCCATTTATATAGTTTCCTCAATATATGTACTCTATTTTTTAGACCTTTCAATGACCATGCACATTCCAAGAATATACAACAAACCCACCAAGGTACCATCATAACTCAAAGAAATGGACCAAGTTTCCAATGACAAAGCAAATGACACAGTATGTACTTGAGAATCACTATGATAGCCAGTCAATCCTTCTTGAAGAATTGATCCATGTTTCATAATGGCAGATTTGCTCTCCAGGGAGATGTAATCCATTTAAAGGCTGCAATCTGTTAAAGAAAAACACAATATAATTTCTCATGGCCATTTTTAGGGAATCTTTATCTCATCCTGATTTTCAGGAAGGCCTAGAGAGTCTGGAGTTTCTGAGTTCCTGATATCCCACCTGTCTCTAATTTTAATTTGGCTATTTATCTGTCCAAAGTCCTTTATGATATAAGGACATTCAAGATCATGTCTGAACAGTTCAAATGAATGCCTACCCTTACTACTTTTCTGCAGGTTTAATTTATCAATCTGATTTTTTTATAGTCCCACGAATATTTCAAATTCAAGAAATGTCATTGTACATTATGTTTTCTAAGTCCATTACCTGAACTACATTCAGTTAAATTATGTTAATTAGAATTCGTCATGCCGAGTTACAGTTACGAAGTAGTGAATTTTGTAGGGCGATTTTAACTCCATCTTGAATGCCATTGGCTTGCTAGATTGGGTAAATATCTCAGATTGGATGATGTGGCTTTAAAAATGTGATACAATTTCAAATTTAGCAGTGAGTGTGTATACTTACAAAGGGAAATCAGTAAGTATGTCACAAACTTTCAAGATGGCTGAAAATAGGACTAAGTGGTTTATAAATGAAAAGGAAGGACAATTCAGCTTGGTGATATCCAGACATTTAGAGGTGAAATTAATGCTTTGGACTGTAAATTGAGGTATACATTTAGGTCTACTGAGTATGGAAAAAATGCTCCATTGTGTTGATGCCAAACTTAATGTAATCGAATTAATCCAGGAAATAATTGACAAATTGTGGTGGCAACATCTTCAGTCACCATCTAAGAGAATCGCCATGAATTAGTCCAAAGCAGCACCTCCCTGGTAGGTCCACTAAAAACTCATTTTGATGGCAAACCTTTTTTCACTGTTGATGAGGACATTGAATGTGAAGTACGAATGTGGCTGGGGGAATAACCCTTGTTTATACTTTTTGCAGTTGATTTAGAGGTGTAGGCAAAGTGATGGGATAAATACTTCTGGAGATTGCATTGCCTGATACAAATGGGCTTCAGGTAAATACTGAGTACCTTTTTTAACAGCCATCTGTAGTATTATTATCTTGATCTCATACACCATATCCACCAAGCCCATGAGAACATGAGGCAGGATCCACTCATGATTTAAGCCTTAAATGCTGTCAAAGTAAGGAATTCCAATAAAATATTTTCAGTTTTCAACTATGGTTTTGATTTGATGGTCAATTACATTAGGGAAGGACATGTTCAGTCATACCTTAATAGTACTTTCATCCTTGCTCTTATATTAGGAGGAAAATGCCCATGCAATGGTTGATTGTTCATTGGAGTAATTTTTATGGTTGCTTTTTACAGTCGAAGTTGTTTAAATACCTATATTGAGCCATTAGTGTACTGATTAAATTATTACTCCTGTAATGTGTAGGGTTATGAATGATTTTTTGTGACTAAAAATATCTATGCATATTTTTAATGGTGCCCACTTAATGGCTATCAGAAAGACATTCGTTAAAAATGAGAAAGACAGCAATTGATGTGTACACTAGAAATTCAAGCAAATCCTGTTAAATTCAGAACTCGTTGATATTTTGCCAACCCATTGATGTATTTAAAAATTTTGAATTTATTCAAAACTCTTTTGTCACTGTTTCACTATTCTTTACTCTTGTTCTCATGATTTTGCTTACCAGAATAATTTAAAGTAGCAGTGGTATTTCTTGATGTTAACCTCATTTTAGGGTTGCAGCATTTGAAGCACGTCAGCGCAGTTCTTTAGCAAGGAGGCGGGCTGGTGGAGGACTTGAAGTATTTGGAACTGGGGGGAAGCTCTTAGAGGCTCTTAAACGCCTATTAATGGATGTGGCTCATGAACTTCGTGTTTTAGAGCTCCAGAACTTGATGCTTGAAGAGTCGGAGGCACAGAGGTTACTCGATGACACCTGTGCCCTTGCTACAATCACATTGCGCCATCTTACCTTGATTAACATCACCAGACATCATAGTGAACTCCTGCACCCTGGAGTTTTTGTTAATCTGCAGGTACAGTGTGCTTAGGTCAAGCAATTATTTGTATTGCATCTGCTCCATGTGGCATTGTTTAATTCCTTTTGGATTTTCATTTTATCTATATTTTTTTCTGTCCATTCTGCCTCAATCGTTTAATAGAGTTGCTCTTTTCAATATTTTACTCATTCTTAAATGCCAATATTTCAAGCATTTCAGAAGTGGTTAGAAACTGTCACAGAAAAATTGGAAAATCATGAATTGTAAGTTTCTAAAATCAAAATATTTTAAATTCTGATGTCTTTCACATGAAATAACATGACCTAAAATTAAAATAATAATTTTAATTTTTTTCATTTGAATTTTCAAAGTTAGATTTTATCTAATCCTGTGGAAAAAAATCAGTGCAGCAGTACATGGCTGTTCCACAGAGGTCTTTAATGTAACTAACTAAAAAAAATCACCAAATAAATTATAAATGTACATTTAAAATGTAGCGCATTTAGTTAATCTCAAATGTGGTGCTGCTGCTAAACTTAATACACTTTGGGCTAGTGGGGATATCGCCCCTCTGCTAATTTATGTGAATATTGTATCTCTCCCAATAAACTCATGGTCTGTAGGCATTCAACCTTAAATAGCATGAGAGTGTAGTAAAGGCATAGAAAATGGTTGCTTTCAATACGAATTTGGGTAATATTAAAACAACAGCAGAAAACAAGCATCATGGAACGTTGAAACCTCATGCGATCTTAAGAGAGAAAATTGCCACATAGCATTGCATCTAAGTGTTAATTCGTGAAATACAATTCAGAACACAAAGGCAAGGCAAGTGAAAGTCCAGTGATAACGAATTGCTGGGATCCTACAATGGATAAACATTGATATGCATGTACCTCCTAATTTCTAAATGTAGCAGTTCAGTTTTCTTTGTATTAAGTGTTAACATCAAAATACTTTGATCTTTTCTGTCTGTGAAACATAATTTTTGTGAATTCAAACCTGGAAAAATCATGGTGCATCAAATGGTCCAGGAAATATGGTATATATTCTTATTGTTCATGATCAATTCAATTGAGTGTGTGAATAGGATCTCATATTATGGTCAAATGAGAATAAGACGAGGTAAGGGTTGTCGATGGCTCATTATTGTGATGTGCAAGGAGTCATAAGGAGGGGGAGGGAGGGGTTAAAAAGGGGAAAATGCTAACATCATCAAGCTTGATCCTGTAGCCACTTATCAAGAGAGTCTCCAGTTGGCAATCAAACCCCGCGGGTTGCCATTTCCACTTTGAATTCCCACCTTTCCCTCATCCCTCTCCTTCCAATTCAAAATCATAGTCCATGTACTGCCTGTTTACATAGTTTTATTTAGGCATAAAGTTTGTATGCTTATGCACATTCTGTTCTTTTTAAAATAAATATTGATAAAGTTTGTATATTACATTGAGAGTCTTATATAATATATCAATATTACTGGAAAACTTGAAAAAAATACTCATCTATTAATTTGCTGTTGGTCTAAAAAGTCAGGAAATATTATTGTCAGATTCATCAGCCACTCTTTCTATGCTGGTGCATGTACCTTTTACAGCTTGACTAGATCATGGTAGTACTAGTGTTACTAGTCTACTAATCATAGCTTTGGAGTACTAAATTTGGCAATGCATACATACAATTGACTGAAATGAAACAGTATGTTGAATTTTCATTGCTTGATAAATTTTTTTATAAGATTAGTGTCTCAGTGATTAAAGAAATAAGGCAAGGATCAGACAACTAGTTGAAAGTCAGAAATAAGACATTGACAAACAGTTACATATTTAATTCAAGGTAATGCCTCTTGACAGTTCAGCTTAACCCAGGCTGTGGAATTTTCCAGGTAACCATTGTTGTCAGAGGGAAGTGAACTGGCCCCCTTAAGTGCTTTTCAAAATATGAATGTGAATCTTGCATTCTCATTCTGATTTAAAAAGAGGTTGGTTCCTTCCTGTTGTGAGTGAGGGGTGTATTCTATTTGCATTGAGCATGATGTTGTTTATATTTAATTTTTGAACAGGTATTGGTGATCAGTCCACAGAATATAGGTCCAGATGTAGTGCTTCTTCTCGGGAAGACAAAACTGGTTCACTTGCACCTTGTGCAAAACCATTATTATGCTCCTGGCTCTGCACACGCAGTCCCATATCGAGTGTGGCGCCTCTGTCGAAAGGACAACCCCATGCTAAAGGTGCACCTTCACCTAGTGGAGGGTGTTCACAAGTGGCGGAGTCAGAGGGGGGCAAGGGCGGGCCTGGAGACAGAGACAGATGCTGCCACCACAAGGCGGGAGCTGCTGTGGCAGGAAGGGGCTCCTGTGCACAGCATCGTGTATGAGTCTCCGTACGCTCAAGTGAGTCTCCGTCAACTTAAGACCAATAAAAGATCTATGACCCATTCCCCAAAGTTAACAGTCGGTTTACTCGTCCAAAATTTGCTGATGGTAATAAAAGCCACTGCACTTGTTAATTGCCTAAATGACAAAGTGTACGAATTTGAAAGTGCTCCATCAGAGGCATTCAGATGCTCCTATTCGCCTAGCATTACTAGAAGGGAACCATTTTTGGCATAATACAATTCTGACCATGCCTTATTGAATTCTCACAGAAATGTGGACCATACCTCCATGCCTCTCAAGTGATATAATGATATGCACAAGATTGGCTTTCATTTCAAGAAAAAGGTAATTAACAGTTAAAAATTTTGGTGCGATGTCAGTGTCCCTGCACCTAAGTAGAAAGGTTAATTGGTTTTTATTAAAAAAAACGGTCATATTTCTCATAACCACATGCGATTTCCTCCTCTTAATTTGATTAATTCGTTCATTGAAAATTCAAAGATCTCTCGATGATGAACAATATTCTTTAGTTTTCCAATCAGAATGTGATGTCACTGACATTTATTCTCCTTACTTGATATTTTTCTTTTGGTATAAAATTATGCATCAATTCAGTAAACTATTACACATTAACTAATTATTGTTCTGTGGTGAGGGAAGGAGTAAGTGGCCTCTTGAGTCTTCCCAGTCACAATAGATGCGACCAAGGGTCAAGAGTGTTCTGTCCAAAGTCTCCGTTGAGGGTTTTCACATACTTGCTTTTCTAATTTTACAATCTCTTTCTAATGAGCATTGTATTGAAATGCTCTTCTCTGGTGATTATGCTAGTGCTTGTGCAGTCTACATTGTGGTCACTGCTACATACTCCATGACCACCGACCCAGTGTCCCTGGCAAATGGCCCTCTCATGTTCCATTCTTCTGTCCTTGATGGTACTACCCCATTTCCTAAAGTTCACTTTATCACTGGGTCATTATTTCATTTGGTGTCTTGCCCTCTCTCTCCTTCCAGTTTACCCCTGCCCTTTAGACTCCCTTTTTCACTATCACTAGGTGCTTACTGATAATCTCGTCTCTTATCATTCATATATGCATTAGCAGTTCTTCATTTTTAAAAAATGCAAAAAGGTTTCACGGCACAATATGCATTCGTCCAAGTGCTTGAAAAAGGCAAAAACTCCAAAACCATGCCCCCAAAATTACAAGCCTCTCTAGCAGGATTTTTTCAAGGTGACCCATCAACTTTTTAAAACTATATTTATTCATTCTTTATTTATGCATGAATCCCAGTTCTACCGGGGAAATGTTGCAATATTTGTGTGCATAATTTTAGCAGTGGTCATCGGATTTTAAATGGTAAAAATGGTAGCACAAGACCTAGAAAAATACATTTTTATCATTGAAAACCTGGAATCAGAAAATATTGTATTCCTTGCCATCTTGAATGAGTGTTCACCTGCATGTCGTAGACATAATAAATTACTATCATTACCTTCTTTCTTATTTAGGGTTTGCCATTAGCAATTTTGTGGAAGAAGTAAGAACTTGTATATGCTCCGCTTTTGTTGCAGCTTCATATTTTTAAAGTGCTCCTTTCCAGATGTACCTCACCTCTCCTCAATTTCTGATGATTATCCTATGCTGTCAGACTTAGGGTTCAGTGGAAATGGAGGGGCAATGTCCTCTCATATTCCCCTCCCATTTCCTGCACCACTGGTAAAAGTGTTAACGTTGGCATTGGTCCCAAGCATGTCATTGTTTGCATTTACATATTCTGTATAATTTGCTAAATGCATTAATTATGTTACAACGATGAAGTTTTGATGAAGGTATTTTCAGTTATTTCTTTCATGATGTCTAATTTAATGGTTCTTCCAAAAAAATTTTTTCATGCGAGCCCAATGAAAAGATTCTAGAAAACCCATTTAAAACCAGTATTTTTCTGTTTTATTTCCAAGGATGTTTAGTCCAAATATAAAATGTCTGGACTAGACCCACATGAGAAAGTACAGACCAACAAGCACATTTGAAGGGATCCATGCCTAGTCTAATATTTTTTTGGGTCCTGCTTGATATCTCAAAATTGAAAAATTAATTTTAGTGTGCATGATGCAAAATTCATTTGGTCTTATTCAATTCAATGTGAGTGCATTTACCTATGCATACATGTTAGTTAGTAAATTATCCATATTCCTTTTGCAGGTGTCTATTTTGTCTGTTTTGACACTGGTGGAACTCTACAGCATAGATTTAGAAGTATTTGGTCATCGGGGTCTTCCCCACTTCTGGCAATCGAGGTCCTTTCATGAGAGAGCCGATTCAATGCTCCTCCACATCTGCAAACGTTGTCCCTCACTGCATACCCTGGTGCGTGACGCTGACATTTCAGGGCAGAGATCAAGCTGAGGACCTTCTATAGATTTCTGCCTCAAATTTCTGCTCTCTGCATGTTTCATGTCTCTCCATTCACCAGTTGACTTAATTCCTAAAAATTAAAAGTTTTACATAATCAGTAGTGCTCCTTGCAAATCTTTTTGTTTTAGCAAATTTTTATCTATTCCACCTCTGAAATTTATGAGTTACATTTTAATGCTTGCATGCATGCCATTACTTCATAAATTTGCTAAGTAATGTTTGGGAAAAAACTTTTATTGTGTTGTTTTATTTTAATGAAAGTTATGCCAATATGACATGATATTTAACAGTAAATTATCAAGTAAGTATAAAAATTTTTTACCATTGTATAGATTGCATTGATTTGGGTTCATTTTCATCTTTTTTCTCCCTCTTCCTTTGCTTGAGGCAAGAATAGTTAAGCATCTTGCCCTAATACGAGTGGTTTGGTGGTATAAAGAACAATCTGAACTTTTCAAATACTTAATTTATCCTTTGTGTAATGAATTGGTTGTTGGATAATTTATTCCATACTAGTGGCCCTAATTTCAGTCTCTTCTCTATAAAATTTGTACAGCTTTTATTTTCTTAGATCGGGTATGTTATTGCTGTGATACTTTTGTTATCTGATATTATTAAAATGTTCTCAGCTATGCAGAGCTGCCCTTGAAGGGGACTTTGAGCAAATATAATCGTGTCTCCAATCACTGCTACAACTTCATTGGGAGTCAGAATCGTTTAGTAGAGATGCAACATTCAAAGTGAGGACAGGATTCTTAGATTTTGAAGTGAGGACAGTTAGGTAAATAAGGTTCAATGTATGGAGTGGAAATGGAAATTATGAGGGTGATTGAGGAATTTTTTTGCATGTAAAGTTAAATCTAGTTGTTATGAAATTTAAGGAATCAGTAACTATGCAATTTGTAATTATCAGGGATCAATCGTAATTTTCAACAAGGCATTTTGGAGTCCAAATTCGTGATTTTGATGGCTTAAGCCGATACTTCAGCCAATGAATAATGAAAATTAATGTCTGTCATAAAGAATCATCATATAGTGGTGGCCTTTTGTTGACTGACTGTTGATTATCAAGTAAGTGTCGTGGAAAAACTATGGGAATCATTGCCTCTTTCACTGGTGGACTCTGGTGGCTCCGTCACGTTGAGTCTCTAGTTTCAAGGATCATACGTTATCATGTTTCTTATTTTCATTAATGAGAAAAATAGCTGTTTTGGTTTTCCATTGTTATCATAAATGGTGTTTCCTATGTTATCCCATCACTAAAATGGACAGGAGAATGTATTGCTTTGTTTCCATTGCCTTTGTGGTCACCTCACCTAGTAACTAATACTATTTGGTCCATGTTTTGTCTGACACCTTCCTTTGAACTATTTATTGTGACCTTATCATCAGGTTTTTTACTATTTACAAACTGCCAGAACTGTAGTCTAAAACTTTTGGAACTTTTGGTAAATATACATGTCATGAAAAAATGTATCTTCTCTCAAGATATAGAATTATATTTGAGCTGCACTTCTTTAAATGCTAAAAGATAATGGACTTTCCATAAGTAAGAGTTAATAATTAATTACCAATTTTAAACATAGCTAGGTTTTTGTTAAGCTTGTATGAGTTTCAATACAAACTTTAAAGCCTTCAAATTCTTGTGCATTATGTGTCAACTGTTTTCCTAACATTTTGGTGTATTTTTCTTATCATGTACGAGGGTCATCCGGAAAGTAGTACCCGTTCGTGCCGCATGAAGTGCTGACGACGCGAGTAGCCGCTGGACGAGGTCAGATAGCTTCAGTGGCTTGTCTGCCTTCTCTGAGCCAAGTTGCGTGACGCTAGCATTGCCTGTGTTGTTTCTGTGATTGTTTACAATGTTTAAAAAAATTGAGAACGCCGCCAGTTGTGAAGTGAGGGCAGTGATTAAATTCCTCAATGCAAGAAACGTTCGCCCATGTGATATTCATCGCCAATTAAAGGAGGTGTATGGAGACAATGTAATGGACGAGTCGTCTGTTCAGCGGTGGTGTCACAACTTCAACATGGGGAGGGGGAACACACACGACGATGAGCGTTCGGGTAGACCGTCTGTCATTACAGATCAACTGGTGAGCTCAGTTGACGAATTCGTGAGGAACGATCGGCGCGTCACAATTGATGGCATCTGTGAGCATTTTCCCAATATTTCTCGAACAATTGTTCATGAAATTGTTAAACACCATCTGCATTATGCAAAAATTTGTGCAAGATGGGTCCCTTGCATGCTTACAGATGAGCACAAAACCAAGCGTATGGCTGCAGCACTGACGTTTTTGGGACGTTATTCTGATGAAGGAGACTCTTTCTTGACTCGCATAATTACTGGTGACGAAACATGGGTTTGTTATGCATCACCTGAGAGTAAACGACAGTCAATGGAGTGGCATCATGCTCATTCACCAAACAAACCAAAAAAATTCAAGACAGTTCTGTCCACCAGGAAACTCATGGCAACCATTTTCTGGGATCGACGAGGTGTATTGCTTATTGATTTTATGGCCCGTGGAGACACTATTAATGCCAATGCGTATTGTGAAACATTAAAGAAATTACGGCGGGCAATACAAAATCGGCGGCGAGGTCTATTGTCTACTGGTGTCATTCTCGTTCATGACAATGCCAGGCCTCATGCAGCTGGGATAACACAAAAACTTTTGCAGCAATTCAAATGGGAAACTTTTGACCATCCACCGTATAGCCCGGACTTGGCCCCTTCAGATTTTCATCTCTTTACAAAGCTTAAAGACTTTTTGGCAGGAAAAAGATTTGACAGCGATGAAGAACTTAAAGAAGGAGTGACCCTGTATCTCAATGAGCTGGCGGCGAAGGACTATGCAGCAGGAATACAGAAACTTGTCACACGTTATGACAAATGCCTTAATTTGCTTGGAGATTATGTTGAGAAGTAGTTTAAAGTATCCTCTTTCAAATAAAATTTTTTATGTTTGTTAATATTTACTTTTGTGTCTTTATTTCACGAACGGGTACTATTTTCCGGATGACCTTCGTATTTTTTATAGAATGAATGTGTCTTATGTCTTCTATTCAACCTAACCCTCACTGAAAAGTTCTAATTTATGCTTTTAACAAGCAAAGTAAAAATCATTTACATTACTTGTGTTTCTTTAGCAGGCAGTTCCTAAAAATTGGACTTCTCTAATGAGTGTGTCATAAGAATGCTTTCATATGTTTATATAGGATTTTTACTGATTTCACTTCTAACCCTTGGCTAACATGAAAAGTCTAACTAGCCATTAAATGGAGATATTATAATTTTCAAAATGTAATCTGATTATGTGAGAACCATTCAACTTTCTTTATTTTATCTACTTAGGTTATTCGTGAGTGCATTTCCACAGCAACCGTGTTGCTGTTGGCCCAGACTGCTTCCAACTTGCAAAATCTAGTGATTCGGCGTAATGCTGTCCTCTTACGGTGTGACTGGCCGTCGGCCACAATGCATAATGAAGAGGAGTATGCCCTGCTCAAGAGTAGGGCCAGGTCTTATGAGGCCACAGAGCAGGCAGTGTCACAGTGTCTTGGGAAGCCGTGGAGGCTTCTCACTGATCGACAGTTTAAGCTCTTCACTCTGGACTTGCATCGTCTACCAACATCCAAATGAGTGAGCTTCCAACATTTGTTCGCTTTTTGAACTATTACCATGGAAAGGATTTTTTTGGACTCAAGGTATTGCACTGTGAAATGATTCATTGTGATAACTTAGCAGAAATGTATACATTTCTGTGTATATTTTTTCCTATACATAATTTATGGATGTTACTGTGTTGCAATAATGCACTTGGCACTAGGGTGATATCTGATTTCTTAAATTAAATACTTTAAATGAAAATGTGTCAGTAAATTATAGTACATTTATGAAATTGTTATCATTATATCTCACTTAACATACCATGATTTTTCCTACATGAAGGTGGCCTTGGCTTATGGTTTTAGGTATTTGCCTCATTATTTTCTTATGTCGAGCGGACAGTTCCATAGATATTTCATAATAAGCATGCAATTCCATTCTCTATCTGAAAAAAATTGTTATCATCATCTAATGATTGGCAGTAAAAATGACTCTGTACATTAGGTTGAATAATTGATTTATTATGTAATTTTAATTTACCTTTATTGAAACTTTAATGCTGATCATTTATATTTTGCATAATTAAATATACATTTCTTCTTTCTATTGTCTTCTCATGGTAGATTTCATTCTATCTCAATTATTCAATTCATCCACTTGTCGTCATTCTTCTGCAGGGCTGCATTTCAATAACTTGTATTACCCTCATTTCTGTTACTGATCTTGATTTCAGGCATCTCAAACCTTAGAAAAAACTTGCTCCATATTCATGTTTTAATGAAGATCTTCTTTGGTTCCAGGCTCTTGTTTTGTTGCCATAGATTAAGAATTTTCAGGTTCTTTCGGTAGAATGCCTTCCTTGCCTGGAATATTCTCATAATATAATATATATTATAATATGGGACATCTCATCAGACACAACAATGCAAAACCTAAAAGTTTTCCCATTATTTATTGTGCATACTGAGTATGTTGGTGTTCATTGCCATTTGAAGGGTTATTGTGAATTGAAAGAATGAATAGAATTGCTATTAAATCATTATAAGAAAGAAATTGTGTGTAGTTTCTGAGACAATAATTATGTAGTAGTTCCTTCTGCTCTTGGCATTTTCTTCAGAATGTTTAGCAATATGCTCAAAATCCACTTTGTCTCCACATCCATAGCTGCTATTTAAGTCAGTTGGTTTTTCTGTTTCTTCTCTGTGGTGAGTCTGAAAGAAATAACAGTTATATTTGCTTGCACCTTTACTTATTCCACACCTGAATTTTGTCCTCAATCAGTTACTCTCCCATTCACTTCTCCATTTGTCAGTATCTTATTCTTGTCATAATCTTTTATGCATAAATTTTAAATTTAAATTACTTCCAAAATTTGATCATTGGGTAATTACATGAAAGGTTTCACAATTATGTGATATTTTCTATTTTTGCATAAGGTCAATTGAATTCTATTTCCATTCCTGTAAATTTGTTGTCATTAATCCTCTCATATAAATATCATGTGCTGCATTTTAGACCTGAATTGAAGTTTTATTTCCTAATTTTTTTATGAGTTCCAAAGGTTAGGTAAACTGGTTCCATTAATCCCTGCTACCTTTTAATCCTTCCCTGCAGCATGTAATTCTTAAGGAATGGTAAAAGGCTGAAGTATCTCCCTTGTCATCATTGAAGACATCTTCTTTTGGAAGTGTTCAGAATTTTCTTTTAATATTGATCCATTATTCTTTTGTTATTCTTTCATTATGTGTATGCAAGTTTATTTTGTGATAAACATGTTTTTTTACAAAGCTATTGCAATCATATTACTTGCACTATAGCCTAATTTGAGAAAACAAACGTATGAAAGATATTTTTTTATTGAAAGATAAAATATTAATCTTGATTTGAACGGATGTGGTAATGTTGAATGGCAATAATGAAATTTGGGTGCTGACTCCACAGAAGGCTACCTCTTGTGGGTGATAATGAAAGGGAACCTCACTTCATCTCAAGAAGTAGAAGCAATGGGTCACTTCATTGGAAATTGCAGTAGAAAAACCCGGGTGAAAAAAAGATCCCGTTTCAGTGCCAACCTCATCCATTTATCCTTTATACCTGCCTTCCCCCTCATTCCTTCGAACTGCCCTCGTGCAAATGGTAGCTTTTCCTACATAAAATTGATCATTATCGACATCAGCCAGTGATTAATTCTGACCTTTCGAGCGCCTCCCTCACTAAAAAGGTGTACGATATTTTCATGATATCATTATCATAATCATGAACTTCTTACTTAACCCAGAAAATGAGCTTTATTTCCTTAAATTAAATTTCCATTACTGTCTCCATGTTTTCTGACTTGTAAAATGATGTTCTACGAAAATCAGTCCAAAGTCGATTCTTTTTCCCGCTATTAAGAAGGTACACAGTGTTTCATTGGTTAATGAAATTACGTCACAGTGATTTTCCATTACGGTACAGTTCGTATTTAGAATTTTTCATACACTCATGTCACATGACTTTTCTTCGTTTCGGGTTGGCATAAAAAGTTACATAGCCCAGGTACGGACTTGCATCTGGAGCATATATCTAGAGAAGAAAACTTTTCTCCAGGAGAGATGAGTAACAGACTGGACCCCCTGGACGCAAGATCATTTTATTCTTTCGCTTACGTGGTAGACGCAGAGAGAGTCATCTCGCTTGCTGTTTCTGGCGCCGCGTCTCGTCGGAGAACGGAAACGCGAAAGCCGTTTGACTTTTTTTTTACACTTTTGTTTCTAGTCGCGGTGAATAAACGTATTCGAATACTTCGCGTGCGGAGCAGGGGTGGGGCCATTAGGGGGACGGGAAGGAGGGGGGAAACGGAAGACTCTTGGGGGGGGGGGGGCTAAGTTTCTCTTCACCGAAAAACGTCTTGCATTTGGAGGGGGTAGGTAGGTTGAAGGTCATCTCTTCACTCGCCTGCCTCGTGACCCACACTCGATTGCGCGCCAATACTTACTGTTGTTTGAGGATAGTACAACGGAAAATCACTCTCAATATGTATTAATATGAACATTAAAATAATGAGTAAGTGACAATGTTCCTTACTTTGAGAGTTAATCTGCCAATTTTAATTAACCATCCAATTTGCAAAAAAAAATATTTCCAATCAAAAGGATGCATCTTGGTACCTAATATTTTTACCTAAATATAATGGCAACCCTTGCCAATTTGTTATTACTTCAATATTTGTACATTAAAGTTTGGAAAAATGTGAGAGTCATTTTTATTGCGACCCTACACGTCCACCAGTGTGACGTACAGGACACTGCTCCGAGGCATACATATGCCCACACGCCGGAGAGAAGGATAAGCAAAAACTCTCGAAAACTGTAAAAATGCGAAAACACCCACGATTTTCACGCTTCCACCTTATGAAAAAATAGTATCTTGTGAACTGGTCAACTTGCGCTGACGAACAAACATCTCTAGGAAGCTCTAGCAATATGTAACATCACGAAAAAGGGAAGTTTGAAGAAAAACGTGATTAAAAAATATTTCGTACAGTTTCATTCACTTCGTAATTTCACGATGCCGAGACTGTCGCGCGAATGCGAGAGAAGGAAGGAAAGCGGGAGAGGAGAAGGATTCACAGAGGCCAAGAAATAAATACTCGTGGGTTAGTACGAAGGAACGCAGTGGAATATCAGCGGGGGAGCCGAACGCTCGCCCAACTTGCCTCCGCCTTGTGATATTCCACGTCAAATTTGCGGCTCAGGCGTTGGGTGGTGAACCCCCGACTCGCATTTATTTTACAAGACGCACCGAATGGGCGACGGCGAGCCTTGGGATGTCCTCCCCTCGCCCCCCCCCCTCCTCCCTCCGACGGGAATAAGTGCATCGGAAATCAATTTTGAGTTGAACAAAAACACGCTCGTGTCGGATGATGAGGCTCCCTCCTTTCTACTCCTCCCAGTCACCCGCCCCTTTCGCCTCCGCTCTGGGTGTTGAAAGTGCCCCACGTTCCCAGACACGTGACCCGCCCCACCTCCTCCGTCTCCGTTCACGCGTGGAATTCACGTGTCAGAGTCAAACGTCGAGCGGCCCCGGCGGGAGGCGCCCCTCTACGTCACCGAGACGCCCCCTCTCCTCACTTCCTGTGTTGCCTCTCATTTCCCCCCTCCGCTCGGTGCGCGCCTCCTACCCCTCCCTGTCCCCTCTGCCCTCCCCATCCCCCAGGGACACCCACAACAGCAGAGACAGCCCGGGACTCACGTGCCGCGAGGCGTGCTTCTTTCCCCGCCGCCGCATAAAAGCTCCCTCTCCGTCGCCCCCGCCTGCATACGTCCCCTTACTACGCCCGCCCTGCCAGGAATTCCCTCCTCCGGTTTTTTTTATTTAATCTGTTAGCATCCTCAACCTCCCCTGGCATGCACCTAGTCCACGGGAGGCAACCTCTCTTTCGCCCTGTACATTTACTCCTCGTCCCTTTTGTCATCGCGGGGACTTAAATGGTCTTTCCAGGAGGGATTCTAACATCCGAATAATGCGGGGAAAAAGAAGAGAAGAAAAAGACTGAAAAAGAGGGGCTTTGCCTCCCTTAACTTCCTCCTCCTCCCCCCCCCTCTTCCCACGGGCGTTAATCTCACCCGAAGGCCCCGCGACGCAATTGATATACTAACTAAGTCAGCTCGTCGGGGTCAATTTCCCGTCATAATACATGAATGATGATATGATAAAGGAGGGATTGACAACGTGACCGCGCTTCGTTTGTTCAAAAAAATAACAAAAGAATCGTTTGAAAAATTTAATGGACCAGGGGTCAGTAAGTTGCGTTGGTCCTCGGATGTCTCTCGATGTTGTCGAGCAGCGCACGAATATTTATTCATCCGTACTCATTACTGGTGGGTCGCGGTAGGCCAGCAGGGGGTAGAGCGTTGGGCGACTGACCGAAGGGTCCCGGGTTCCATTCCCGGGCAAGGCAAGGCAGGGCACCTGCTCCACCCTAGTTGATTTTTCGGGTACCAGATCTTCCTGGGAAACCATAACCGGCACAGGGAAAGGAAACGGCCCCCCTACCCTGATGTGTGAACATTCACACGCCGTCGGGCTTAGTACATGGGTGAACTCTACCATCACCTACTAAACCGACCTTCAGGTTGACTACTGTGGCTATGGTTGTTGGGTAGCAGAGTTTAAACGAGGCCGTACAAGCTCTCAAGATGAGCATCACATAGGTCGACCAAATGAGGTGACAACTCCAGAAACGGTGAAGAAAATCCACAAAGTGGTACTGAATGATCGTCGACTGAAAGTGCGCGAGCTAGCCGACATAGTAGGCATTTCAAAAAGTGCGGTACATCGCATATTAATTGAAAATTCGGACGTGGGAAAAATGGTTTATGGTTTTTTACTCATTACTGGTGTCCTGGAATTCGCAGCGTCTCTCAAGTTTTTTGTTCTTAATTCGCATGAGGATTTAGTCCCTGGTTATTCCAATCAACCCTAACATTAGCGTGCTATGATTCAGGGAATTTTGTAAAAGGTACCCAAATCGCTGCATCCTCTTCCCAAACTCCTGCCAGTTTTTACGATTTTCATTCCCTGGATATATCAGTTTTTCGAGTAAATACCTCGACTCAAAAGATAACCGAGGTATTTGTGATTTATTATTCCGTTTAAAATTAAATATAAACTTTATTTTTCTCAAAATATTTCGGGAAACGTCGGTACCCAACACGAGCCGAAGTCCGAATTGGTTGTCCACCTTTCGAAACTCTTGGCTGAATCGTAGGTGGAGGTGGTATAGGATTTTTTGCGAGGGGAAGGAACTACACTAATAAGGAAATGTGTGTTGTCAATACATTTTTAAATCATATATTTCAACTAAATATTTTTCCTTTGCCAATATCATAAATTAAAGTCTCACTTATGGACTAAAAAAATTAAGTTGATAGTAAAGGAAAGCACATCTCTGAGCACAATTACTTGTACATTAGCAAGAAAATTAATCATTTTTATCGATCGAAATTTCTCCCGCGGCATTTGAAATATTTTTCATCTCTTCAGATCTTTAATCAAAATTTTCACCCTACCTTTTTTATGGCCCCCCTCCCGCACTCCCCGCATGTAACCCCTCCTGATCTTGGGCTCTAAACTCACTAAAGGCGAGAGATGGTGTCTCCTCAAGTTTTCGAATATTATTTACCTTTCAGCCAACGAGCGTGCGTGGAATCGGCTGCCTTGCCGTGCGCAGTTTTATCGGGAATTGGACCGCTTCAGGTGCATCAGCGCCGGGATATCTATCGTCCACACATCACCGATGGCCTCGGTCCTATCCCACGGATGCCCGTGGCACACATTTCACCCCTGGAGCATATTAATGGGAGTGAGCACCGTTCTCACATCTTCTGTCGATCGTTGTTGGTTGCCACGCGAGCATGCTGTGCGGTTGGGTTGGAAATCGCCTCGTGCCTGAGACCCCACCGCAAGCGTACCCAAGGTTGCTGACCGCCCCCCCCGTGGGGGTGCGACCCCCACGACACTCATCCCCCTCCCGATGGAGGGGCATGGGGACCTGCAAATTCCCCCGAACCAAACGGGTACGGGACGGGCGTTAACAGGTGAACTACGTGGGTATTTATATAATGACTTCCGTTTGAAAAAGGAGTCGACGCTTGAAATACTATATGCGTCGATGTGTTGGTCGATTTTTTTCAACCTTGTTTTTAACTCGTCAGCTTTTTATGCGACATCGATTCAACCGATTCATCCAACACCCTCCATCCATTGCCACCCGCCTGGGCGTTGATCTCGTCCGCTCAAAATTTTCGATTGAC